>JARKHS020003343.1:0-24094 GCA_030143305.2 Amblyomma americanum | reverse complement strand
GCTACGTGAGCTGCCCAAGCTAAATTCTGACACGGTTCCGAAGGTATTCGAAGAGCTTCCGCGATACTTAAATAATAACAACGCTCGCTTTTGTCTATCAGCTAAGCGGCGCCGTTTCGCACTGGACGCCTGCACAGCAGCGGATGCTCCGGGCATCTAGTGGCCGGGCTACCCTACCATCGCCTACGCTGCAGATGCATTTAATGACGATGAGCCCCAATGTCAACACAAATCGCTCGCTAGTTTCAATGCGCCAGAGCTTGAAGCGCTCTCCATAAGGAGAGCGTAGGAGGAGGTGAGATAGTGCCGCAACAAAAGGCACTGGATGGGATAACATGATTCAGATTTTTTTAAGATGTTGCGCAAACAGAGCCTGCCGTACTGCAAAGCTTAGCCGCAATCCCGAGCTGCAAAAACGAAAATTGCAGCTTTGCCAGACGAAATGCCAGCTGCACGAACGTCAACATAAGCTTGCTAAAGTCACAGCCCGAGCATACATTCTGAGCAAGTGTGTGAGTGAGTTGCCCAACTAGTGCAGCAAAAAACTCGAGGCAATAACAGCTGGTATTCCGACACTTGTTTTTCTGCTTCTTGTAGTACATATTAAAAACTGTAATTCTATTATGGCTTTTCGCTTTCTTATTTTGCGCATGTATACGGCCGAAAACGATGACGGTGTAATTTCCGAAATTATATTACGTTACAATGTTAAAGAAAACCGCGCTACAGTGCAGTAATGTGCACCGAATCTCAGCAATTCGTAACGGCATTATTCGATCAGGAATGAGGTAGTTTGTTGCGCTCTTTCGTAGCATTGCCACTTTACGTATAGCGATAGCCTGTTGACAGAATTGTAAAGCTATCTCGGGTGAAATGCGCCGTTTGCAAGCTCAAAAGATGAGCAAGTGAAAATGCCCTCTGCTGCGCGGCTTTCGCACCTTGGTGGCGCGCATAGCAATCGCCAGCTAAGGTTTTGACACGCACTTCTTCTGCAGTCGCAGACGTTTAGCCATGCCATGTTTTAAATTATCCAATAAAATCACACTCCAGCTATAGATATAGTGCATGCGTATGTTTATTTCTACAATGATCGCCTCTTGCCAGACGGTATTCCGTCAAACTCTGGACTATATTGCTCTTCGCGCTAAGTATGGAACGGCAGTCATCAACCGTCGTTCTATGCGGCGCTCTATATGATCAAGGAAACCGTACGGGCCCCGAAACGTCGTGTTTTCTTTTCGTGGAAACTTTTGACGAGTGTATTTTTATTTATACTATGTTCGCCTCTCGCCAGATGGTATTCCGTCAAACTCTGGACTATATAGTTGAGTTGAGTGGAGTGGTAGCAAACTACCGGTGGGATTAGCCTTGCAGTTGCTGGCGGCAATTGCTCCACCGTAGCGACACTTAAATAGAAATCACAGAAACACTGTCCGCAAAAACCCAAATAGACACTCCTGAGGTCACCATGTGGAGGCCAAATCTGTGTCCTGCAGGTAAAGTAGAAGAAGGCGAGAAGCATCCCTTCTACTCGACTGGCTCCCGCGCGGGAAAACAATGTCCTGAAGAGAACAGTGAGGAACTCCTGCCTTCTTGAGGGATCCGAATAACACAGCCCGTTCCGCGTTGTACAAAGTACAGCACAAGAGGTAATGTTCTATGTCACCACACACACCACAGCTTGAACACAATGGTGACAACGCTAGGCCAGTCTTATACATCCACGCCGGCGTACGAGCAGAATCCGTGCGAACGCGGTGCAGCAAAGTGGCTTGGTACCTTTTGAGACCCTTGGTCACACATGGCTGATGAGGAGAGCTCCACAAAGAACTGAAGTGGCACAACACTACATCTCTGAACATTTGCAATATATAGATATAGCGCTCAGCGTACGGCAGTACCAGTAGTCTTGTCCACTCAGCTCGGGTGGGCAACCCAAGCGGAAAAACAATCCAGTGCATGCTGTCTGCTAACACGGCCTTTGAATTACCCTGCACTGCTTTGTGTTCATGTGTGTCTTGTGTCTTAATGAGCGCACCGCACTTTTCCGCAATGTTTTAATGTCACATTAAACACGAAAAGCCTGTACGCAGCAGACAGACGATCACGGATACGGAGCCATCCGTGGCGCTGCCGGCAGCGCTCTTTCTCTATGCAAGTGTCAGGCGGGCTAGTATTACGGAACTGTAACGAATACAGGCGTTTCTTAATCAGATCATTCGTCTGCTGAGATAGCTTGCCGGTATTCTGTCGAACCATCCTACCACTTACCTTCACTGCGCACTCCGTAACGATAGCTGTGAGATTATCATTAAATGTTTCAACATTGAGATAATCGTCCTCAGTCAAAGGCGAGTATCTATTGCGCAGCGCAATCCTGCATTCCTCAATTTTTACTCTTAACGCTAACTCGTTAATGGGCTTCCTCTTCACTAGCTTCTTCTGTACCCTCTCCAATTCTAAGTAAATTCGAGACCTTACCACTCTGTGATCGCTATACCGCCCCTCTGCGACGACCTCGACATCTTGCACAATGCCAGGGTGAGCGCATAGTATGAAGACGATTTCATTTTTAGTCTCACCATTGGGGCTATTCCAGGTACCACTTCCTGTTATCTCGTTTGCGGAAGAAGGCATTCATGATCCGTAAATTATTTCTATCCGCGAATTCGACTAATAACTCTCCCCTGCTATTTCTAGAATCTTCCCCACAGTGGCCTGCCACCTGGTCGCCAGCCTGCTTCATTCCGACCGTCGCCCATTATTAAAGTGTACTGTGATTTTACTTTCTTCATTACCGATTCCACATCGTCATAGAAGCTTTCAATGATATGTTCATCATGGCTGCATGTAGGCGCGCAGGCCTGCACCTCCATCACCTAGTTCATTCTATTGTGCTTAATTACGGTAGCTGCCACCCTCTCGTTAATACTATAGAACTCCTCTGCGTTGCCACCTGTACCCTGATTGATGAGTTATGCCACGCGTAGTTCTAGTCTATCCTCTAATCTACGATAGCACAGTATGTGTCCGTCCTTTAGTACTGTATACGCCTCACCTGTCCTCCTAACTTCGCTAACCCCTATCACATCCCATTTCCGCTAGTTCCTGGAAACGAGAACTGCTAGGCTAGCCTCACTGGACAAGGCTCTAACATTAAACGTTGCCAGTTTCAGATTAAAAGAAAGAGAGAGAGATTACATGACGGCATCCATCCTTAGAGACAAAATAGAACTAGTAGAGGTGTCGGAATTAATAAATAACGGCAACGTAGCCGACATAAGGTAGTTTAATATGGAGAGAATTGAGCATGCTCTCAAGAAGGGACGTAGCCTAAAAGTGGCGAAGACGAAACTAGGCATAGGTAAAACCAGATGTATGCTTTGAGAGACAAAGAGGGCAGCGTCATTAGCAATATGAGTAAGATATTTAAAATAGCCGAAGAGTTCTACACAAATCTACACAGTAGCCAACGTCACCGGAACGTTAACGAGGGGGAAAGTAGCGCACATAAATGCGTCATCCCGCCAGTAACGAAAGAGGAAGTAAAGAAAGCCTTAGGAGCATAGAAAAGGAAAAAAGCAGCTCGTGAGAATAAAGTAACAGCAGATGTGTTGAAAGACGGAGGGGAGATTCTGCAAGAAAAACTAGCCACTCAGTATACGCAATTCCTTGTGACCTAGACCGTACCAGAAGCTTAGAAGAAAGCTGACATTACCTTAATTCATAAGAAAGGAGACGCCAACGACTTGAAAAATTACAGACCGATTATTGTCCGTTGCCTACAAGGTATTTATTAAGGCAATCGCTAATAATGTCAGGATAACCTTACACTTAAATCAACCAAATGATCAGGCGGGCTTTTGTAAAGGATAATCCCGAATAGATCATATTCACATTGTCAATCCGGTGATAGAGAAATGCGCAGAATATAATCAACCCTTGTATGTTGTCTTCATTGATTACGAGAAAGCATTTGACTCAAAGGAAACGTCGGCAGTCATGCAGGCATTGCAGAAACAGGCTGTAGAAGAGCCTTACGGGAAAATACCGGAAGACGTTAATAGCAGCTGCACAGCTACCGCAGTTATCCATAAAGTCAGCAATAAAATTCCAATAAGGAAGGGCGTCAGGCAAGGGGACACGATTTCGCCAAGGCTATTCACCGCCTGTATACAGGAAATATTCCGAGGCCTGAATTGGGAACAGTTAGGGATAAGTGTTAATGCAGTATTCCTAAATAATCTGCGATTCACTGATGACATTGCCTTGCTGAGTCACTAAGTACGTGAATTGCACAGTATGATCAACCAGTTAGACAGGCAGAGCTGAACAATAAGTCTAAAAATTAACATGCAGAAAATCAAAATAATGTTCAACAGTCTAGCAATGTAAAGGCAGTTCACAATTGGTACCGAGGGGATGGAAGTGGCTAAGGAACACGTCTACTTAGGGCAGGTAGTGACCGCTGATTCGGGTCATGAGAGGGAAATATGTAGAACAATAAGAATGGGGTGGAGCGCCAGTGGCAGGTTGTCTTAGATCATGAATTGCAGTTTAGGAATATCCCTCAAGTGCAACGCATACAACAGATGTATCTTACCGGTACTCACCTATGGGACTATGGAAAGAAAAACGGTAGGTGAAACGTTAAGGGATCGGAAGCGGACAGAGTGGGTGAGGGAACAAACGCCGGTTAATGAAATCCTAGTGAAATCAAGAGGAAGAAATGGGCTTGGTAGGGCATATAATGCAAAGGCAATATAAACGCTGGTACACTTCGGAGTGAACTCAATTTGAAAGCAAGCGTAGCAGGGGGCGGCAGAATGTTAGGTGGGCAGATGAGATTAAGTTTGCGGGCATACGGTGGACGCAGCTGGGAAAGGACAGGGTTAATTGGAGAGGCATTGGAGAGCTCTTTGCCCTGCAGTGGGCATAGTCAGGCTGCTGCTGATGATGATGAGAACAGAAAAAAACTTAGCTTCCAGGTTAGCCCTCCTGAGTAAGTGCTCAGATTGTGATCAAGCTACGTCCAACTTAGTAAACATTGTGTAGCATGTTTTTAATTTTTTGCCGCCGAACGGTGCCACCGCAAAGCTAACTACCTCGGCTGATAAAAAGTATTAAGTCTTCCTCTACAGCTAGACCGCTTAAACACTCCAGTTTCTGAGGCCTCGCATACGAGTGAAGCTGCGCCTCAATACCTGGACAACACGCTGCTTCGACCTACTTAAATCAGGAATGTTCGTGTAGTCATAAAATAATTCAAACGAAAGAAAGGCAGTATTCGGCAAAAAGATCATAGAAAACATGCCGCATTCTGAAATAAAATTTATCCCCTTGGATCCTACCGGCATGGAGTTCCTGTTTTTTAATTACAAATCACTAAATAATTCATTAAATGCAGCACAAAACCTGAAATATAACGGAGAAACTCAAATTGTAATGTGAAATTCCTCCCAGTCTACTCTGTCATAAGTTTGGAGGTGATATAAATAATGTCTATAATATATAAAACAGATATTGAACCGAGCATTAAAGGTTCTTCGCATGTAGCATATTGTTGATGTCAGTCTCCTACTGAATACATGCGAATAATTCCTATTAGCCAGAAAACGAACAAAAGTGTGATTCTGCAAACATGTTTCTAACAAGAAGCAATAAATAGGGCGATTTGGCAATAAACAGGTCGCGGTCATACAGGGCGTACTACGTCCGCCCCTATGAACGAGGGTGCCGCCGGTGAACACTCTCACTATTCGGCTACACTACACATCAATGCCACCGAAAAAAAGAAGATCGATCACCCGTCGCCTTTACTCAGTTGTTAGAGCACCGGAGGCGAAATTCGAAAGGTCGTGGGTTCGGATTCCACCGGCAGTACTGGGTTGTATTTACTTCTGTTTTTATTGATCTTCCAATAAAACCAACAAATATATATATATATATATATATATATATATATATATATATATATATATATATATAAATATATATATATGGAAAAAACCAAAGACATCTCATATGCACCTCGAATTCAGTGACTGTTGGTTTCCATCACGTATGTCATAAAGAGCAGCTCTTGACAGCCTCTTTTTGAGGTGCACAACAAATCTTCGGAGGATTTTTGAACGCGGTGCGTCGACAGTGGTGCGTCGGACAGCGGAGCGCTGCGCGTGCCAGTCCAGCGTTGCGAGTGTGCACGTGTGAATGGTGTGTGCGAGGAGACGGTGACAGGGAGCGTGGCGAGCACAATGAGCGGAGAGCTGACGTGACAGAAAAAACGATTTCTAAAGGAAGACAGCGCCGCGGAGGTCGTGTCATTCAAGCGTGGAGGTGGCTGCCGTCGGACGTTGTGTCCGTGCTGCCGAGAGGCCTCCCTTCGGATCACCGAAGCAAGCCTCCCAGCTGCTTTCCTTGCAAGCGCGGAGGTGGCGGCCGATGGATTGAAGATCCGTGCTGCCTAAAGCACCCTTGGATAGCCAAAAAACTAACAAAAGTGTTATTCCGCGAACATATTTCTAACAAGAAGAAGCAATAAACAGGTCGACTTGACGCTTTAGCTATGTTTCCCCGACGGGTCCAAATCCATACACTGCCGATGGGATCTGGTTACGATTCTCCTCCTGATGCCAAGTTCTTGGGGCTGTTGGCTGAAGACCACCGTCGTCTTCCTGCAGTTTTCTGCGCTGCTAACAGCACCTGGCTCTCTATCACCTCTTCCGTCGATGCAACGCCTGCGACACGTCGCAGTTCATCAACCAGAGTTCCGTCCTGTCTACAAGGCATCCCCGCTTCACCTGGGGCTCTCAGTACCGGGTGAACTCTCTGCTTTTATTCTGTAGTGTTGTGCTCGTGTTGAGTGTGTGCTTTTCTTGTTTTCGTTTCCGTGTCTTATTGGCCACTTTCTTCTTGAATTGTAATTACGGTTTCATTTTGTTTTGTTTAATTTCTTTGTACTCTTGTTAGAAGCTGCACGCGATAGCGTTCCCCTTCAGAAAGGAGGGGACGCGCTACCAATTCGCGACAATTGGCGTCCGCGATAGGACGAAGCCGTGGTTTTTTTTGTCCCGTTTCGTAGGTCCGTAAAAAGAAACGATGGCAACTGTAAAGGATTTGATTGAATTAGGAAAAGCGTTGAGGTTGAGAGATGTCGAGCTGCGCTCCTGGGTTCCCGATGAGCAAGAAAAAGAACGCGTTGCGCGTGCAGCCGAACGCGAGCACGCCAGGGCACAACGCGAGCATGAAAAGACTCAGGCAGAGGCTGCATAGCGTAGATTGCAGCTCCAATTAAGGGTCGCAGGAGCTGGCGGAGGTAATCGAGAACCCGCACCGGGGCCCTCACGAGCGGTTAGCCACACAAATTGATCCCGCCTTTCGACAATCGCAGGGATGACTTAGATGCAGAGCTCAACCGTTTTGAGCGTATCTCAGAAGGGCACAGCTGACCCAAAGAAAAATGGGCACTTAGTATATCTTTGTCCGGGGAGGCTCTCCGTGTGTTCGGTCGATTGTCTCCAACAGATTAAATGGATTATGATAAGGCGAAACTAGCCCTGCTCTATCATTTTCGGTTTACAGCAGAAGGTTATCCCGAAAGGTTTCGTGAAAGTAACCCACTTGATAAACAGGCAAGCAATACTCAGCACGCTTGCTCAATCTTTTTGATCGATGGGTCGAGATGTCAGGAAAGAACGGCCACAACGTATAATGATTTTCGTGATTTTTCTTTGAGAAAGAAAGTGCAAGACGCTGCACGAAATGGCTGAGGCAGCAGACAACTTTCTAGAGGCCCAGCGGCAAAGAAACTCATTTTCATTCACAGAATCGTCCGAAGTGGGCAGTCCGAAAAAGAAGGATGTACCATCAAGTACACAGTTAGGAAGGTGCCTCTAATGTAACCGACCGGGACATAAGGCAGCCGACTGTCGCATTAAGCGAAAACAGCTCTATTGCGTTTACTGTCGAAAAACAGGGCATGAAGTAAGTTCCTGCTCAAGAAAGCACGAAAACCAGAAGCAGTCGTCCTGTTGTGTTCAGCCAGAAAGTGTTGCGCCTGAGACGGTGTCCACAACAGCGGACAGGCTTGAACCAGCTGAGGATAAGGTGGTGGTCGGACTTGTCCGGAAAAAACCCCCAGACGCCCAACACATGCCTGTACTGGAAAGAGAGCTCCGAGGCCTACCTTTACGTGTTTTACGACACATGGGGAGCAATACAGTGGTGGTGCGGGGAGCCCTAGTTCCTGACTCAACTCTTACTGGCTCGACATCTACGGTGTTCGAGGTTGATGGCTGGAAAGGAAGTTTCTGAACGAAGGAGGGAAAGTACTGCTTTAAGCGTTGCTCCCATGAGGTTCACCAAGGAAATCTTAGAAGCAGAGCAAAGAGACGATGAGTCATTGAAGGCGTGTTGGGTGAAAATAGGAAGGTGTTCCATGGCAAGCACGGCACATCGCACTCGTATTCTGTTGAAAAGTGTTTGCTGCGCCGCTTCTATCATCTCGCCTCTGGCAGTGAGGTTCGACAGGTAGTACTTCCCAAAACTTGCCGATCACAGGTGTTAAGGCTTGCCCACGATAGCCCGTTGACGGGGCATCAGGGCATTAAGAAGACTACACATCGAGTTCTGGAAGAATTCTACTGGCCGAGAGTGCAAGAAGAGATTAAGAGGTATATCAGGTCGTGCGGCTCGTGCCTAAAGACGTGCCTGAAATGCAAAGTAGGGAAAGCTCCGTTGGGACTTATGCCTCTTATCAACACTGCATTTGAACGGGACGCTGTCAATATTGTCGGTTCGCTATCGCCCACATCGGTGAAAGCGAATAGATATATGCTCACTCTCGGCGATTTTGCCACGCGGTACCCCGAAGCCGTGGCTCTTCCAAAGATAGATTCAGCGATCGTGGTTGAGAGTTTGGTGGAGATGTTTTCGCGAATTGGTTTTCCAAGAGAGATCCATTGCGACCAGGGCTCCTGTTTCGCTTTCGAAATGATGAGAGAGCTCAATGAGCTATTGGCAGTGAAATATCTCAGCACTACCCCTTACCATTCAATGTACAATGGCATGGTGGAAAAATTTAACGGCACATTCAAGCAGATGCTGCACAAGCTCAGTCAGGAGCAGCCCAAAACTTGGTATCGTTATATCGCCCCGCTTCTGTTTGCATACAGAGAGATGCCGCAGGCGAGTTTGGGGTTTTCTCCGTTTGAGTTGATATTTGGACGACATGCGCGAGGACCGCTCGCAGTCCTCAGAGAGCTCTGGACAATGGAAGAGCTGGGAGAAGACAACAATACGACTTATGGTTACGTTCTCGATCTACGAGAAAGTCTCGAGCAACCTGTGAGAGCGACACATCAAAATTTGTTGCGTGCCCAACATTCTCAGCAGAGATACTATGAGAGGAACAGCAAGAGAGGCAGTTAAGGGTTGTACACCGTGCCCTCATTCCCTCCGAGTAGCCACAATAAACTCTTGATGCAGTGGAAAGGTCCATTCGTGGTTTCGGGCAAAAAGGACGTGGATTATTGGATCGACTTAGGTCACACTAAGAACCTATTCCACATCAATATGCTCAAACGGTGCGAAGAGCTTGCGTTCCAAGATAGCGTGCAGGCGTCATCTTTCGTCGTAATCGAAGGTGACTCAGAAGAACAACTGCCTACCCTTAGCACGGACCATGGTAAAGGAATTGAAGCCGTACAGATCTCCACCAAACTCGACGACGACAAACAACAGGAGATTGGAAGCTTACTTGACACGTATGCAGGCATCTTTTCCTAGATTTCCTGGAAGACTAATCTAGTGGAGTGTCAACTAAGGCTCTCGACTTCTCAAGTCGCGAATACTATGCAGTACCCGTTGGCTTTTGTCGTGAAGGATGTCGTTGAAAAACGAGACAGACGAGATGATGAAATTAGGGGTTTTTGAACGTTCAAGACCTCCATACAATTCCTCCCTCGTTCTGAATTAAAAGACAGACAACACCTATCGGACTTTCATTGACTTTCGACGCATGAATGATGTTCTGTGTGATGTGAAGTCCATTCCAAGAACAGACGTAATATTTACAGAGGTTGGAACCAAGGTGTACTTTTCGAAATCTGACCTCGTGATAGGCTACTGGCAAGTACCCCTGGAGGAAGCTTCGAGACCGAAAACAGCGTTCTATACCCAGTCCGGTCACTATCAGTTCGTCTATATGCCTTTTGGCATTAAGACAGTATCGGCTATCGTTACGCGCCTGATGCGTATTCTGCTACAGGAAATAGACAATGTCGTTCATTACATCGACGATGTTTTCTTAGCGACCTCTTCTTGGAAAGAACATATTTGGACTTTAAACAGGCTATTTAGCAGGATGCGCGAGGCCAGCTTCACGATCAAGCCGCAGAAGAGTGAGATCGGAACCACTAACATCTCTTTTCTTGGACACCAGATTGGAGAAGGGACAATCCGACCGTTGGAAACGATGGTGGAAAAGATTGCCAACATGCCCCTACCAAAAACGAAGAAGCAAGTGCGTTCCTTAGCGCTTGCCGGATACTGCCGCGATTTCATCTCTGGCTATGCCGACAAAGTCCAACCACTCGTGGAGATGGCACGCAAAAATGAACACAATCTTGTCTGTTGGACACCACAGCGGCAAGCCGCTTTTGACGAGCTCAAAAACGCATTAACCTCCAGGCCCGTTTTAAGAGCTCCAATTCTCAGTAAGCAATTCGTGCTCCACACAGGTGCTTCTGAGGTCAGCATAGGCGCCGTTCTTCTGCAGGAGCATGACGGAATCCTCCACCCGCGAGTCGACAGTGTTGCCTCGCGAACCTCGCTAATCAGCGATTGAACGCCAGTGTTTGGCGATAGTCTGGGCTGTCGAGAAATTCCACATATTCTTCTACGGGACGTTCGTCATCATTCAGACTGCCCACCAACCCTTGCAATATTTAACAAAGGCTAAACACTTGAACAGCAGGGTACTGCACTGAAGCCTAACATTACAAGAGTTTATTTTTCGTGTAGAGTACATCAAGGGCTCCAAAAACGTA
Source organism: Amblyomma americanum (assembly GCA_030143305.2). NCBI lineage: Eukaryota > Metazoa > Arthropoda > Arachnida > Ixodida > Ixodidae > Amblyomma > Amblyomma americanum. The sequence goes on along the minus strand of JARKHS020003343.1, from coordinate 13,046 downwards.
AGCGCCGATTACATGAGTCATTTATAAATTACCGGAGGGTTATGCCGAAGGTACAGTGGTACTATCCGGTGTGTTTGCAACGGTGACCTGTGCTAACGCATGAGGTAGTGTTTGTGGGTTTTTTTCCTTCTTTTGTTCTCCGGTTATGCGTTCCCCAATGTGTACGTGCTCACTTTTACGGTGCCGTCGTGTTTAAAGTTTGTGTCTGCTGTTTTGTATGGCTTTTATTTTCCCTTTTTCTAGAGGTATAATGTTTCACCCCATGTTTCCTCTGTGCGTGTTTCCGTGTGCCTCAATGTGTTACTGTGTAAAGTGCCTGCGGTGGCTTCGGCAGCGTTTAACTTGTCTGTTTACCACATGAACATAAGTGTTGTGTGCACCAACGGCAGTTTTTTCTTTGTGAAAAAACTTTTCCAAGGAGGGCATATATGAGCTGCACAACAAATCTTCGGAGGATTTTTGAACGCGGTGCGTCGACTGTGGTGCGTCGGACAGCGGAGCGCTGCGCGTGGCAGACCAGCGTGTGCGCGTGAGAAGGTGTGCGAGGAGACGGCGAAAAGAGCGTGGCGAGCACGAGGAGCGGAGAGCTGAAGTTTCAGGAAACCGATGTGTAAAGGGTGAGAGCGAAGCGGAGGTCGTGTCACTCAAGCGTGGAGGTGAGAGCCGTCGGACGTTGGGTCCGTGCTGCCGAGAGGCCTTCCTTGTATCACCGACGCAAGCCTCCTGCGTTCCTTGCAAGCGCGGAGGTGGCGGTCGATGGAACTAAGGGTCCGTGCTGCCTAAAGGCACCCTTGGATAGCCTGCTTTAAGCTTGCGGCGTTTCTTGACACCGTTGACGGGATCTGGCTACGATTCTCCCCCTGATGCCTAGTTCTTCGGGCTGTTGGCGGGAGACCACTGGCGTCTTCCTGCAGTTTTCTCCACTCCTAATACCACCTGGCTCTCTTTCGCCGTTTTCGTCGACGCAACTCCAGCGACACGTCGCAGTTAATCAACCAGCGTTCCGTCCTGTCTACACGGCAACCCCGCTTCACCTGGGACGCTAAGTCCCTGCTGAACTCTCCCCTTTATTCTGTAGTGTAGTACGCATTTTGAGTGTGTTTTTCTTATTTTCATTAGCGTTTCTTATTGGCCGTTTTCATTTAAATTATAAATATGGCTTCGTTTTGTGTTCTTTGATCTCTTTGTTCTGTTGTTCGAACCTGCACGCGATAGCGTTTCCCTTCGGAATGTAGTGGATGCGCTACCAATTCGCGAATTCTTTGTCTGCTTCACTGCCAGATTATGATTCCAGACTAAAGTATACGCATGCCGTGGAAAAGTGAACGCCTCGTGTTAAGCGCTGGGTAAGTTTTTGTTATTGTATGATTTCACGCTTTTGAGATGCCATTACTATAAGATGTTTCTCCTCGGTCTGTAAAGGACTCTGACCATCCCTCGCCACTTTATAGGCTTGCGCCACGTTATGCGATTTGTCTTTTTCTTACTGGAATGTGCGCTCTGCGTCCTTTGGTGCTTTTTCTGCCTAAAGCGCCATAGCGCATTTCTGTCTCTACTTAGCCTAATTGACGTGTTCGGCCTTGTTGAAAGTGTTTCACCACCATGTACGTGAACATACAACTGCGGATGGGGAGAAAAGCCAGAATTTGTACTTCTTTATCTGTGCCATACCATCTCACCCTTATAGCTGGAGCACAACTGCCGTGATGCATTTCGAAGAGTTGAACAACGAGCTAAAAATGGCGATGGCGATTTAGCCGTTGGGAGGTTTTGAATTCCAATTACAATAGAAAACACGAAAGGCTGCGCGAATGGTGTAGTGGTGTGAGACGTATAATAACGAAGGCTCTCTACTTGGGCCCATCCTGTGTTGCATCGGCTGAGGATATTCACATGAAAGCAATTGCCAATAGAATTTATTCGCGTTGAAAATGTTGGGAAGTGTCAGAATCAGTTTTCGCGTCGGCTTCGACCCTGTTTTCTGGCGATGTTCACCTAAGTATGCCGGGGATGGGAGTGAAAGACTCAAAGAGGAGAAATAAAGCCATATTGGGAAATCGAAACTGTGTATAGGGCTGCAACCTGAATACATGTCAGTTCTTGACCAAGAAATTATTATTGAGGTTTAAAACCTATCGACTATTAAAATACTATCAAGCAAATTTGTTTTCATCAAAGACAAGTAGCCTACTATTGATGCATAACTACCTTTTTAAGTGAATGAACAAAATGCCGAAGATTATGCTCGTTGTTTTCCGAACCGAATGTAAACACCAGTCGCGTGCCTGCAGCAACCTTCGGTAAATTGTGGTCCTTTATTTCCACTGCCGGCTAACTAGTCTGGAAGTAACCTAGTTCAGGCTGCTGCTGTTCGGTGGTGATCTCTTAGTAGAACCGGAAAGAAAACTGAGATCTTGGGACAGCGGCGCATCGAAGGGGAATGGACAACGAAAGCAAAACAGGAAACGCAGATTGGGCGGGAACGCGCCGCACAAGGAACAACGCGTTTTTGTTTCGACAGGAGCGCTTATCGGCCGATAACTGCGCTCCAAATGCTCCTTTTTAAAATCATCCGCTAGCCAAACGAATCCGCCAAGTCTCAACAGAAGAAATTAACACGAATAAGCTCCCCGCGGGGCACATGTGCCTTCTTTCTGGGACGACGCTGAGCAGAGTTGCCCTTCTGCACGCGTGTGAAATTTTCTGTTGCCATATGTCCCGAACACGACGCTGCTGACATTTATTCCGATGAACATACTTCTTGCCGCGGCATTTTCAAGAAACTGGTTCAGAGCATTAGAAAGTTGGGATGCAATCACCAAGACGTGTGTTTCTCGAATACAGAGGAAGTAAGAAAGGTCATAAAGATGATCCCTAGTGTAGTGCGGCGTTGAAGAGGATCCAGATGGTTTTATTTCGGCAGCAGTTTTTCTTTGATAAAATATAAGCTTAATAGCGGTCATGCCAGTGGCACACACGGAAAAGATTCTACAGCTGGCACTGCCGATTATAGTACTCATACCGCACTTCTCTCTGTCGTGGTTAGAGGTATTTAGCATACAATAAGATCCCTCTTGTTGATTGCCAACGAAAATCACTTGACTCAAAATGTGTGTCAGCAACGGCGATAACCAAAAAACACATTCCTTTCTGCTCACGCAGGTTATGTACTTAGACAGAAATCTTCCTTTTGTTTGCTTTACAAAATACAAAGGAAAAGACGTTCTTGATCAGTCTTTAGAGCATTCAAGATGTTCGATATTTACTTATCGCGACCCGAAAAAGAATGCCTTGCTGTGAAATTTGCCGAGCAAAGGTTCCGATCGTGACTGTATGGCCGCCCATTCAACACTCTGACTGATCATCGTTTCTTCTACTGGCTGGTCAATCTTCGCGATCTATGCGGTCGCGTCGTGTGCTTGGTCCTGCATCTACAGGATTATGACTTCAATGTCGAATAGAAGCGTGGGCGGCAACACGTCGATGCAGACTCCTTTGCGAATGCCGCTTCCCTCTACCGATTGTGGTCAGTGACAGTTTCCACCACTACATCTCAGCCATCGTCCCACAGTTTCCTGACGTTGAGGTATTTAAAACTGAGCAGCGCGAAGATCGAGCTCTACAACCACTCTTTGCTACCGCACGGGACCAGGGATTTGCAGGCCGTTTTTGTATTCGCGATCGTCTTTTATGGAAAAAGAACTACTTCGATATCCCTATTAGCCCGCAGTACCTGCTAGTTGTTCCGACGGCTGTGTGCTCCTCTATCTTGCGTGCCATGCACGACGACCCTACCTCCGGACATCTGGGGTCTGGTCGCACGCACTTTAGAACTGAAGAGCGGTTTTGCTGGCCGAAAATGCGTTCCACGGCAGAACGCTATATCGCCAGTCTTTTCATCAAAATTTCTTCGAATTTCATTGAAGAAATAGTGTGTTCTCTCTTTCTGCCTTTCCCTCTGCCAGTCTTCTCTCCTTCAGAAGCGAAGATGGGTATTTCTCTTCCTTCAATAGCCTTTTTTCAACCGAGGCCTCAAACGCAAATGCCGGACAGTTTTTGCGATTATAAGCGTGCCTATGCTAACGTATTAAAGCATTGTTGACAGTAATGCTGCGGCCGTAGCTCTGCGCAGGGGCGGCTCAGCGCCACTTGGTATTTTTTTTTCGTGCTGTGAAGAGTATGCTGCTTGCCACTGTTTGAATTGTGTACGAAACACACAAAAGAGTGTGACATTTGAGAAACCTCCACTGGCAACCGTGTGCATTTCAGACTGATTATAATGTTGCGTTGCAGTATAAATGAAACCACTTCCTTGTAGTATGCAGCCAACTATTGGTAATGCTATGAACCAGGTCTGCTGTTTTTTCTTGTTTTGCTTTTCAGAAGTTGAGACCGCTTTCATGAGTGTAACCTTTCCAGTCAAAAGGTAGTGCACTTTCACCGGCCAGCTGCACAAGGCAAGCTTTTTATTTCCACCTACATACTAATATAAAGATCTTATCCTTTCCAAGTAAACAGGAAGATTGTGAAGTAGGCCCCGGCTGCTTGGGAACCTCATATTAAGGCGTGATATTACCATAAAATTTTTAAGCAATGAGGGATAATCTCACAGATATCAGCACGGATTGCGCAACAGTGGTTGGTATAAGGGTGGTTCGACGGGATACCGGCAAGCTCTCTCAAAAGACGAAATTCGGGGTTGAGCACCGGGGAGAACAATTTTTTTCTTGTTTTGTCTCCCTCGTGCAATAGTGTATATTATTCCAAGGTCACTCTTTGTTGGTTTCGTCTCTGGGGGTTTAACGTCCCAAAGCAACTCAGGCTATGAGAGACGCCGTAGTGAAGGGCTCCGGAAATTCCGACCACCTGGGGTCCTTTAACGTGCACTGACATCGCCCAGTATTGGGCCCGTATAATTTCGCCTCCATCAAAATTAGACCGCCGCGCCCGGGATCGAACCCGTGTCTTTCGGGCCAGCAGCCCAGCGCCACAACCACTCGGCCACCGCGGCGGCTGGTCACTTTCTGTATTACAGCCTCTATAGGAATACTGTGAATGTGTTTGATTAGCATTAATTATTTAGCCCCTATGGTTCCTTTATCCCCTTGTCTCGCAATCAATCTTCGGCTCGCTACCGGCGAAATATGGGCTCCAAGCGACTATCGCCTTTTTAACATGACAGCTAGATTCCGGCTGAGATTGTGACGCCAAGTAGAGCGCATCTCCTAATAAACTGGAACATATAGCCCCACATCCTCTAAGTGTGCACACCACCGGTGCGCATTTGTTGTCTGTAATGAAAAATCACCCACAAACAAGCTACCTGTGGCAAGAATAGAATTCTTCCGATGCTGAGCGCAGCCGGTGCAGTAGTTCTTCCTACATGAGAGGAGAGAGAGAGAGGGGGTTTATTGACTTGAAAGGCAAAGAGGATGGCCTGAAAGATATCTGGCCTGCTACTCTGTACTGGGGAACGGGAAGAGGAGATGAGAGGAAGCAGCTACACATGGGTAGGATGTGAAGAGCTGACCTTATATAGTTGGGGTGAATGTTCTTATGCAAAGAGAGAGAGGCGATATTTGTGCTTACTGTGTGCTAGACTTTTGATTCAGGATGGAGACAGCCTCCTCGAGAATATATAGTTTCATCCGCCAGACCTTCTAGTTTCTTTGCACTCGTTTATGAATATTAAAATATTTGACAAGGAGAATGCTTGAGGCTCAAACGGAGTAATCATCAAATGCCTTATAAATTAATCATGCGGCAAGTAGGGTGGAACGAGCTTGTTCCAGCTAATGGTGGCAACCCTGTTAGAGGGCTTGTCTGCTTAACAAAAACCAGATTGGTCGATCGTCTGTCGCATTGCACTGAAGCAGAGGAGGGTATGTTGGCGATTGCACGGCAGACAAATAATCCAGACGCGTCTCTGCATGGAGCTGCAATATTGGCTGAGCTCAGCTTCCGATGCAAATGCTGCCTAGGGCCGTCACATTGCTGTCTCTTTCCAACTGTCAGTGGTGCAATAGGGAAGGGAGATCGTTGAATTGAAGACGACGACATGCTCCAAACGCGTTGTCGGGTACGTTTGGGATGACGTCCGTCTGAGGTGCAGCTTTCCTGAAGCTCATGTATGAAATTTCGTGCTATAAATTTTTCGTGCTCAAGCTTGCCTCAGCTTTATGAGTATGCTTACATTGTAGTGTGACTATGAGCGTATTTATGTTCGGTTTTAATGGCCGAATATTCTGAAGTTATGCCTTATGTGCTAAATAGTGTTCTAAATCTGAGGTAAATATTAATGCGGGGAGAAATTCTACTAATGAAACATTCTCTAACATGAGTCATTGCGTTGAAAGCTACACTTAGGACATAGGAAAAACAGCCTTCGGCATTTAAGTTCAGTCAGTGGTTCCTAATATACAGGAACTATATTGAAGCCATAATATATTACCTGTGTCAACTTTGGCAAACACAGTTGGGAAAGTTCGACTGTAAACTGAAATTTAAGTTTAGAGATCTGATGGCGTGGTGGGCGAAGGAGACAGTGGAGTAAGTAGCTGAAGTTGTAACCTTTGAAAGGGGCGTTGTTAAAAGGTTTATGATAATCAATACTTCAATATCCAGCAATGCGCGCTTTATAATTTACATACAACCTTGGTCGGTAAAATTTCGAGACTGATTTATTTTCTTCTCTAGAAATGATTCATTAAAACAAATGTTGCGTAAGTTTAGCGCCATATTTTCGGGCTAATTCGAGCTATCTACTTTAATTGCTGTGGCAGCCGCCAGATGGCACTACATGCAAAAAATTGGAGTACAACGTGACAGCGTGCTACAGCACTGCCACGGAGTCCACGGAACGCCATCGCCCGTTCTGCGCGACTCCTTGCCCGTTAGACAAATCGCTCTTCTACGTCCGGTGAAACGGACGCGCGGAGCGGCAAACCACGTAGAAGCGCTGCCAGGCGCCTTGGCGAAACGAGAGGGACTCAAGTTGCAGTCGCAGTTCGTTGGCACATCGTTCTCGACAAACCAGATGCTTCGAATGCCAGCAAAGCTTCCGCGCTGAACGAACGGGCAGCAAGCAGCAAGTTTCGTGGTGAACGTGCTTTCGATGTGCGCTGCGTTGTTCGCCGGTCACCGCGTGATTCCTGCTTGCCCACACGGCCCCACTGCGCCCGAACGAGAGATGAGTCAGACGCGTCATTTTCTTTCTTTAAAACCAATTTTTATTTCATTTTCCTTTCCTTACGGCGCGGTTTAGGTGTCCACAGAGATATGTGAAATAGGCCTCACTACCTTTCCTTAAAACCAATTTTCATTCAATTTTCCTTCCCTTGCGGCGCGGTCCGGGTTCTCCACCGAAATATGTGACAGGCGTCCCTTCCTTTCCTTCGCTGCCGTCCCGCGCTATCTGTTGGGGCAGTAACGTACATTGCGAGGAGGAGGAGGTGGGATTTTTCGCTCATGGCCGACGCCGACGACACTGGCTTTTCTGCGACGCGAGCTCCTTAACGCTGTCGCGTTAAAATCCGTTGTCATCAGTCGGCTGCGCATTCAACTTTGAGTGACGTCCAACTCGAACAGCGTGTAAACAAAAAATTCTGTGTGAAGCTTGTCAAGACAGCCACAGAGACGCATGAGCTCCTTCGTGGCGCTTACGACACACAAGAGGTGGCACAAGAGGTTCGGTTCGGGGAGAACGTCGGTGGAAGACGACATAAGGCAGGTGCGCCCTTCAACCTCATGGAATGAAAACAACGTGGCTGGGATCAAGGAAATCGGACAGCATGACCGCACCATTACAGTCCGCATGCTATCAGATGCCCTCGACATTAGAAGGACAACATGCCACAAAATTTTGCGTGAGAACTTAAGGAAACGAAGGCTGAATGCCAGACATGTGCCGTACTCCCTCACAGAGGACCAGAAGGACACGCGGGCATCAGTGAGCGCTGATTTGCTTTCCGAGGCAGAGAAGGATGCTGCTTTCGCCGACAGCATCATTGCTGAATACGAAACATTGTGTTTTCAATACGATCCTCAAATAAAGAGGCTGAGCGCCGTATGGCGGTCCAGAAGCTCTCCGGCGTCGAGAAAGGTGCGGCGACAGAAGACCAAAGAAAAAAAAAGACGATGCTGACGGTATTTTTCGATGCCAGAGGTGTCATACACCATGAGTTCGTCCCGCACGGGTAGACGGGTGAATCAGGAGTTTTATATCCGCGTGCTCCAACACATGTGCACGTCACCCTGACTCGTGGGCATCTGGACAATGGAGCCTTCTCCACGATAACGCAAGGCCGCACACTGCTCTCAGCGTGACAAAATTTCTCGCCAAGCACTGCATTACTGTACTTCGATCCCGATCTGCCATACTCACCTGACCTCTCCCCATGCGATTTTTTTTCTGTTTCCTCGTGTGATGAGAGCCCTAAAAGGTCGCTGGATTGAGAGCGTGGAGGCCACTCAAGACGCCACGACAAAGGAGCTAAACGCCCTGCCAAAAGAAGCGTTTTCCAGCTGTCTCCAAGACCTCAAGAAACCTTGGAAGCCGTGTAAAGACTGCAAAGGAGACTATCTCGATGGGGTGCTGCACAAATGATTTGAATGTTAAACGTATTTTTAGTAGACTCAGTCTCAGTACATTACGGACAAAGTTCGTATATTATGAATTTTGTTCTCTTATTTTCTTGTCGGCTTCGGATGCCGCGCCTGTGCACAGGGCATGTTTCTGATTCTCCAGCACACCTTCTCCCACGTACCTCCAATCCAAAATCACGCCTCGCAAGGCCTTCCACGGTGCGTGCCGCGACCACATCTTGTCTCAACTCACCTCCCAGACCTGTGACTCCTGTATCTGCTCTAATCTCCGCTCATTCCATCCTAGCCAAGCGGCTCGTTTTCGAATATACCCCATCACCTGACCCGTGGCACTGCTCAAGGTGCTTTTCTCTCTCTCATAACCTTTTCAAAATCGCAATGGACCCTTTCGCCTGCCAGCTAGCCGAAATTCCCAACCTGGATCACATCTTTTACGCTAATGACGTTACTCTCTGTTGTTCGTTCTGCTCTCATTGTCACGTGCAGGACGATCTGCAACGTGGCCTAGATCTCATCGACTCCTTTCTCACAAGCACAGACCTTTGGGATAGTTGGTGCATTGCAGTCGTGAACAAGTGCAGAACAAACAGGGACAACGTGGTGTGCCATCCTTCTTTGTCTCTTTTTGTTCTGCGCTTGTACATGACTCCTTTCTCACCATCGCTGGCCTCTCTCCAGCTCCGGAGAAATCCCAGGTTCTCCTTCTCAACCACTCTTCTTACTAGCGTTCGCACAACCACTTCGTCTCTCCACATCATTCTGGCTCTCCCATTCCTGTCGTCATCCAGTGAAAAGTTCTTGGCTTCATTTTGCATACGGCCAAGAAGGTGCAGGGCTCCACCACGCTGTCACGACCCAGCACCTCCACCAGCTGTAAGGTGGTTCTAGTCGCGTCTTGCGCCGCAAACAAAGGGATAAAGCGGCGTGACGGCAGATTTGAAGAATGAACAAACACTGCAAAGATTCGCGCCAGTAGTCAGAGATGTTAAAAAATAGATGATTGCCCGCACTCTTCTCCTTCTTTGAATAGACGAGAGCGTGATCGCAAGGCTGATATAGCCACTTCTACATGTACCACGATACTGCATATTTCACTATGTGCAGAGCGCTTCTCTCCCGCGTACACAGACAACATTCCATTTGACCGCCAGAAGTACGCGAGGATATAAACTTACAACTCGCTGCGCCCATGGCAACGGCGTACATACGTAAGGAGTGTTTGGTAGAGATGATGCTGTAAAACAGATATTAGGAAGCTGTTCTGCTAATTTCGTTGGCATAGTTTATTCCTGAAATTAATTTAGAGAAAGGAAATTGGCGTTGCAAAACTGAGTGTCGTGGTACTTAAGAAAAACTGCAAAGAGCGGTGGTTAGAAAAACAACACTTTTGAAGAAGTGGCCAAAGTTACTGACAAAAAGAATGCATGACCTACAGTGCTACAGATTTTGTGCAGGAGCTGTGAGCAACAAATACTCTGAATTAGGGCACCACAGCACAGGTTCTCCAGAAATCGACTCACCCAATCACACCTATCTTCCAATTCGAACCTCAGTGACTGTGCCTGAAGCAGTTGGATTTATGCAGAGTGCACAGCGCAAACCGCCCCTTGTGGCGGCTATATATCTCGTAAATCCCGCAAGAAGGAGGGGGAGCATATTCGTGCACACAATAACCTGATATGTCTTGCCGAAGCCGGAGGTCGACTTGTTTGGCACTAAGGTGATTTATCTTCAAGAATGGCTTGGGCTAAGAGCTCGTAGAACCAAAACCGTCAACTTCCTCAAAGGTCGCACAAAGCTTGTCATCGCACAGGGGCATTGCCTCATACTTATGCGAGCTGTAAACGTCGAATAATATTAAAGAAAACAATATTTTTACTCTGGCTAAATGTACCGCGAAATATTAAGTACAAATACTTATGTTTGTTTTTTCTGCGGTCTTACTTGAGTCATGTAGCCATCTAAATAATCAAGTGAAACAAAACGCGGTTTTTCTACAACGGTAGTCAATCTGCTTATGTAAAATAACTTATCATGAGATCCTCGGCCTATTAAGGAGCCTGTGTGGTCCTTACAAGCGTATAAAAAGCAACGCACCCGAAGACGGCAGCACCTGGCTGCGTACGTCACGATGAGGATACTCATTGAATACGCAGTACTTTATGAAATGTAAGGGCTGAACTTACACCGAACTTTATGGGCGCGGATATCTTCTATACAATGCGTGTTGAGAAGCGCAGAAATCGCAGGTTTTACCACCTCGTAACAGTTGCTTGTCCATTTAGGAACGAGCAGTGTGATAAAAAGTGTAGAGATGCTGGATGTGGAAGCGCGCACACCTCATCTCAAGAATGTCTTTTGTTCGCACTGGTGCGGCATCACTCAATGTCAGTCTTGTGCAGCGCACTTGTTCGGACCATTTAGAGACGTATACATGGCATGCAACTCGAAGCTGGTTGCAGTTCTGCAGATCGCACCAACGGAAACGTTTTTGAAGCCTGCAGCGTGCCTTTCACATTCAGGGAGCGATAAAAAAGGAAAGCAGAGTCAATCAACAAACCGTTTATTAAATATGATTTTCGAGTTATACGAGGGCTTATTTCGGCGTAACATTGAAAGCGGCGTAGCACATCAGGATATAGCTAGACATTCTAACTAGCAGGCTGGTTACCTCTTATTGAATATTTTTTCTTACCTATCACTGCTAGTCTCCTTAATTAAAATAAAAATAGCCCACCTTGAGTACTATGCATATAGTTTTTAGAATTTAGAAAACGGAGTTACCCTTAGCGCTGTTGCCTAGGAAAGTTGAGTTATTTCGACAAGTAATGTGCACTTTAGGTGTTGCGTTGCTCAAGCCTTTACAAAGTTCGTGTACTTTGGTGCCATGTAGTGTTGAAAACCTCTTTTCCTCTCCGTTTACACGCGGCCGACCATCGTAATCATCAGGCGTCGGAACTGACCCAGCTGGGCCAGGTGTAAGGTTCCTCATTTGGAGAGCGGGAGCAGCGACGGGAGCGCTACCTCGAAGGCTACGCGTAAGTCAGCAGATCCAGGAAGAGTGTCTCTAGATGCGGCCAGGTTCGCGAGCGGTTCTGGTCTCACGCTGTCATCGCATCGTCGCTTCCCGCGGCAGGCGCATGGAATGTGCGTCGCGCCCCGCCACCGGAATTCAGGTTCAGGGCAGCGAAGCGAGCTCCGCAAACGCGCCCTCTCGCCGCCTCCCTCTGAAAATGCCCGTAGATGGCGTTCTTCTCAAAGAAACTCTCAGCTTGGAAAACGGCGGCCAATGTCACCAACGAAACTACGACCCCTGCCCTGTCGAGTTCACCAGATTACTACAGAGAACTTCTTGCGATATATGAAGCAGTCCAACACTTTCCCCACATTCTCGAAGCACAGCACTGCACTATTCACACCGACCATAAACCTCTGACCTACGCCTTATCTCAAAGCCCAGAGAAACTCCCGCCGGTCCAGCAGAACCAGCTATCGTTCATTGCCCAGTTAACCACCGACATCCAACATGTCAGCGCGAAGGACAACGTGGTCGACGACGCGCTTTAACGTGTGGCACCTATCAGCTCTTCGCAGATAACAGCTAACGTCCTCGCCTAGGCTCAGACTACGAACGTCGAATTGCGAGAACTTCTTAAGGGCGGGTCCTCACTAGAGCTGCAACAAGTCTCCATACCTCGATCGGCAACGACTATCTACTGCGACATGTCAACAGCACGAAGCAGTCCTCAGGTGCCCCGTTCCCATCGCCGTGGCCTCGTCAACCAGATGCATAATCTCAGCCATCCCGGCATAGGCTTCTCTACACGCCTCATGGCCCATCGCTATGTCTAGCCCGCCATGTAGCGCGATTGCCACACCTGGGCGCGCTCCTGCATTCAGTGTCAGCGCGCTAAAGTCACCAGGCATGTCACTTCACCGCTCGTAGCATTCACGCAGCCCTATGGTCGGTTTCAACACGTCCATCTTGATATCATAGGGCTCTTTCCCCCAGCTGGAACCTATCGCTACTGCCTCACCGCCATCGATCAGTATACTCGATGCCCTGAGGCATGGCCCCTCCGGGGAATCACCGCGAAAGACGTCGCCTCGGCCTCCTTCACCGGCTGGACTGCTCGCTTCGGGGTTCCTCGCCGCGTCACCACCGACCAGGGACGACAGTTTGAATTGCACCTTTTCAGGCTCCTCGAGCTGACTATTGGGTTCGAGCGCTCGAGGACCACCAGCTACCACCCCTGCGCCAAAGGGGTGATGGAGCGTTTCCACCGTCAGTTCAAAGCAGCCATCATGTGCCACCCTGCCTCAACCTGGCTCGAAGCCATCCCAGCCTTCGCCCTAGGTCTTCGTGCCACCTTCAAGCCGGATGTTCAGGTTACACCCGAAGAGCTCTTCGAAGACCTTTTTGAAGGTTCGGCGACGAAGCA
>JARKHS020003342.1:62500-166855 GCA_030143305.2 Amblyomma americanum | reverse complement strand
TGAATTTTAAAACCCAGAGCAGTGAAAGCGTGACATAACAGTAGCATTTTTCTCTCGAATTTGTCGACCCGCCGTAGTGGGTTCAGAAATCAGAAGAATAAATAGACCCAAGGAAACTGATGTCGTCGTCCGTGTCGGCTGTTGTGAGTTCGACAGGCGCACGAGAGAGGGTGTAGGCGTCTTCATGCCTATGTCCGGACTCATGGACAATGGTGAGGTCAAACTCCTGCAGGCGAAGGCTCCATCGCGCCAGGCGTCCAGAAGGGTCACGCAGGTTGGCCAACCAACACAAGGAGTGGTAGTCAGTGACCGCTTTGAAAGGGCGACCATAAAGATAGGGGCAAAATTTCGCAGCTGCCCAAATAATGCCGAGGCATTCATTTTTGGTCCTGGAATAGTTAATCTCTGCGTGCAACAGAGCGCGGCTTGCATAAGCGATGACTCGTTCAACGCCATCCTGGTGTTGCACGAGAACCACGCCGAGGCCGACGTTGCTGGCGTCGGTGTGTATTTCAGTGTCACCTCGCTCATCAAAATGGCCAAGAACGGGCGGCGTTTGAACACGCAGGCGGAACTCTACGAAAACCACGTCTTGCTCGTGGGACCAAACAAAAGGTGTGGCGTCGTGGGTGAGGCGATTCAGCGGTTGTGCGAGCTCAGGAAAATTTTCGATAAAACGCCAAAAGTAAGTGCAGAGCCCTAGAAAGCTCCGAACAGCTTTCTTGTCACGTGGGGGTGGACATTCCGCAACCGCTGCAAACTTGTCGGCGTCGGGCTTCACGCCGGCGGCGCTGAGGACATGGCCGAGAAATTTCAGCTCCTGGCAACCGAATTGGAATTTTTTTGGGCTTGAATGTCAGGTTAGCTGAACGAAGGGCTTCGAGGACCATCCGCAGGCGTTCAAGATATGTTGACTAAACGAGTCGGCGAAAACCACCACGTTGTCAAGATATACTAGGCAACACTGCCATTTAAGACCGGCAAGGACAGTGTCCATTATCCGCTGAAAGGTGGCAGGTGCAGAACAAAGACGGAAAGGTAGAATTTTAAATTCATAAACACCGTCAGGAGTGAAAAAGGCCGTTTTCTCACGATCCCGTTCATCGACCTCAATTTGCCAGTAGCCACTTTTATGTCGACGGACGAAAAATACCGTGCGCGCCGAAGGCGGTCAAGAGAGTCGTCAATACGTGGCAAAGGGTAAACGTCATTCTTCGTGACTGCGTTCAGCTTCCGGTAATCGACGCTAAAACGCAGAGCGCTGTCTGTCTCTTTAACGAGGACGACCGCCGAGGACCATGGGCTGTTGGAAGGCTGGATAACGTCATCTTCGAGCATCTCCTTAACTTCCGACTTAATGACGTCGCGCTCTGCAGACGATACGCGTCAGAGGTGTTGACGGATTCGGTGTACGTGATTGTACGTCTCGATGTGGTGCTTGGCTATGGTAGCTTGACGCACTTTCTACGAGGAGGCGAAACACTCTCTGAAGTCGAGCAACAGTACACACAGCTGTTCCCTTCGGCTGGTTGACAGCGCGGAGTTTACTTCGAGGCTCTCGAGGGAAAAAGGAGGCTGCGCTGTTTCTGAGAAGCACTCGGAAACATCGGAGATGCGTACTAGAAAGGCTACGGAATTGCCGCGAAAAAGATGCCGATGTTCGTGGGTAAAATTGGTAGCAAGTACCTGTGACTGGCCACTGTCAAGATGGATCAGACTGCGGGCCACGCACACGCCTTGCGTCAGCAGTAATGAAGGGTTGGTTTCGGCGATGGCGTCACCGTCCTGAAACGATTCGCACTCAACCGTAATGAAGGCGCTGGTTCGAGGCGGCAGGGTGACAGTGTCCGTAGAAACTCGAAGCGTCTGGCTTGGTCTCGGTGCATTGCTGAGGGCGACAGTATTCTCCGTTGAAAACATGACCTTGTTATTGCGTAGGTCAATAATCGCCCTATATTCACGCAGAAAATCGACACCTAAAATGAGGTCGCGCGAACAGTTATTCAGAAAAAGACACCAGACGGCATATGTGAACCCTCGGATTTGAACTCGGGCGGTGCACATGCCGAGAGGTTCAATCAGATGACCACCCGCAGTGCGAACGCTTGTGCCAGCCCATGGCGTGAGAACCGTTTTGAGAATGGTGGCCAGCTGGCTGCTTAGAGTCGAATAATCAGCACCAGTATCTAATAACACTCTAACGTGGCGATCATCCAGTATCGCAGGTATGTCTAAGAAAAGCCGCTCGCGGGTTGGAGGCTCCGGAGGGGATTATCGGGCACAAACGTCGTTGTCTGGAGGCTTTGCCACCGGGAATTCGTCGGCGTGGCGTGACCTTTCTAATGGCGTCAGTACGTCGGAGGGATGAAAGAGCGCGGGCGTCGTAATCGTCGAGGCGCCGTCATGTGTCAGAGTCGATGTATCGAAGCGAGCGGGTACCGCGGACCTCCAAACCGTCAAAGCGTCGTTATGTCGAGGGAGCGTCGCTGCGTCGGAGTGAATGGTGACCGCGGACTTCGGAACCGTTGAGGCGTCGGCATGTCGTGTCCGCGTCGATGGGGTCCCCCGCACAACGATGTCCTGCGAGCCCACCCCCTAAAGTCACTGGATGCACTTTTCCCGCCATGGACTGGGCGACCGGCCTTGCGCCGTCCGGGAAAAACTCGCGGTAGATGGTGAAGGACGACCCCTGGGCAATGGGAATCGAGCCTGCTGGCGACGAGACTGAAGCCAACGCTGGTCTTCAAAGAAATCTGCGACGGCCCGGGTTCGTTCGCCATAGCGTGGCCGAGTAGAATCGGCGGGAAACCCTTCGAGGCTCAGATGGCGGTAGGGGCAGTGCCGATACAGGTGACCTGGTTCGCCGCAGTGAAAGCTTAGGGGGCGTCGGTCGTATGTGCGCCACACATCGGCTTTGCGCGCGGACGGTTGGGGAGCTTCCACGTACTGCAGCATGGGTGCAGGCGGCCCAGGAACTTCAGCAGGAGCCGGAACGAAGGACGCCGAAGCCGGAGCAGGGCACCGCAGGGCTTCGGCGTATGTGAGACGACGATCAGGCGAAACAGGAGGAGGGAATGGACGAGCCTCTTCGACAGGAAAGGACGGCCGGAGCGCTTGCTGCACCTTCGCGCGGAAAAATGTTGCTGTTGGGCTTGGAACTGTGGGAGGGGCCCCGTACAGCTGGTGGAGTTCGTCGCGCACAATCTAACGTATGAGATCGCGTAGCGGGTAGGCGTCGGTGCCGTGGAATGGTAACTCGCCGGAAACAGAGGCGGCGGACACGGGTCGATAATACGTGGACGCTGTTTGCTGAAGAACCCTCTCAATCGTGGAAGATTCAGTAAGAAACTCGGCGACAGTCTTCAGAGGGCTGCGAACAACGCCAGCAAAAAGTTGCTCCTTGACGCCACGCATGAGGTGGCGTAGGTTTTTGTTTTCGGACATTGCAGGGTCCGCGCGCCTGAAGAGGAGCGTCATGTCCTCTGCATATGCTGCAACGTTTTAATTTGGAAGCTGAACGCGCGATTGTTGAGCGCGTTCGGCCCGTTCGCGACGATCCGAGCTGCCGTATGTTTCTAGGATACAACGCCGGAACACACGCCATGAGGAAAAACTGGTCTTCGGAGTTTTTGAAACCTGGTCCGAGCGCCGTCATCCAGACTGAAGCTAGGCGGCGTCCGGAGCTGGGCGGCGTCATCCCACTGGTTCAACGCAGGAACTTGCTCGTATTGCTGCAACCAGTCTTCCACGTCTTCAAAAATGTCGCCATGGAAAGACTTCGGCGCAGACTCTACCACTCCGCCACGATGGAGGAAAAACTCTAGGGCGCCCGTGTTCTGTGCGATGTCAGTGCACGTTAAAGATCCCCAGGTGGTCGAAATTATTCCGGAGCCCTCCACTACGGCACTTCTCTCCTCCTTTCTTCTTTCACTTCTTCCTTTATCCCTTCCCTTACGGCGCGGTTCAGGTGTCCAACAATATGAGACAGATACTGCGCCATTTCCTTTCCCCAGAAACCAATTTTATATAAAGACTTCGGGATGCGGGGGTTCTGGAGCGTGCAGTAGGGCATGGCCGCCCCAGGCATTGGGGCGGTCGCGGCAGGCATTAAGGCGGCGCCAAGTTGTTTTGAGTACATATCCGATGGGACAGGCGCGGGTGGTAAGCCTCGAATTCGGCGGCTAGCACGGTGAACGGGCGTCTTGACGGATATAGGACTGGAGCGCCGGCTAACCGTTGAGGTACGAGGCATTAGATCGATCCCACCTCCACCAGATTTGTCACAGTGTTGGTGACAAGACAGGGACCCGGCAACAGAGGGGCTCGGCAGCACGTCCTTCGGTGGGAGAGACGGCGAACTGCAACGTCCTTCAATCCGCGCGCCAACAGCGTCAACGTCTTTTTGCCCCAGTTCCACCTGGCAATATAGTCGAGTCCGTTGTGATCGCGACGGACGTGGATGGGATGTGGCTATGGCCGTAAAGCAAGGCATTCCGTTTCAGGAAGTTTGCGGCATCGATAACCACGAAAGCGTTAATGGTGTAATATTGATATTTTCGGCACTTGTGTACTGCTAAAAGGAATCTAAAAACGACCAAATTCACCTGACGGTTATATTGACTCGATTCGGGATTCTCTTTCTAATAAATTAAATGACCGAACCAAGATAATCATAACTGAACCAAAATAATCGCTCCCGCGGGCTCTGCCTTATCACGACAGTGGTCTGTGTATTGCGAAATGCTCGCTAGCTACACTGGGAGCCACAATTCAATCATGATCATCATCAGCACGACTTAACCGCCGGCCGAACGCGAGGCAAGGGGAGCAATGAGAGGGTCGCGCCGGTATGGGCCCTGCACATACCCGTGGCGGTTTTAAGCTTTCGTCCGGTTCGGCTAGGCGGCGCTGACGCGCAGTTCTTTCTTGTGCGGCGCGCTCCGTTTACTTCTGTCCGCGCCTGTGCAAAGGAACAAACAAACCATTTCGCATCATCCTCTTTGGTAAAATATTTCTAAAAGCGCGGAGCATTAGGACCATAAACACCAATATTTTGGCGCTGCTGCTTCAACACACCTTGTGGCGGCTTCCCTGTGCTCGGGAAAGCGTGCTCAGAATGTATCCTGACTAGAAGTTCTACACAAACGAAACAAAAAAATAAGTTCATACATTCGTGCCACAAACATACATCTTTAGTACAGTGGGTTGCTAGAATGTGGAGACTTCAACTTAATTGATGATAATCATATATTCACAGATAATATATGTAGAGTAAGTCTGTATGCACTTCTCCAAGTTTTCTCATTGTCGGATAGTTACTACGGACATTACCAATGAAGGAAGGCAGTGTGCGGCTATCGGAATCAGTAAAGCTAATAGTGACAAACTTGCACCGCATTCTCTTACCTACTATAGTAGGCTAAAAAGAATCTTGGTATTCAGCACGTGGAAGATATCTACAAATTCAAATATAATTTTGTCTTCAAATTTACGTAAGCTATTACATGTATACCCCTTGAGCGAAAATAAATACGTTTGTAATATGCGGAGGAATATCCACATTGTATTTTAAACATATTTTGTATTCGTGAATGCAGGAAAAATATGCATGAAATAGGTTCCTAAAATTTCATGCTAATTATTCGAAATATGTTGTGAAAATTTGTCAGAAATTACACCCATCAAGCATGCTTCAGAGCACATTTGAAATACATGAAAAAATACATAAGCCGTTTTGGCCTATAGCCAGTGTACTAAAAGAATACTTTCTTAAATATTAACGTTCCTCCCATATACGCTTCAGTTCTAACAATTCTAACAAATGGGCAGTCCTCTAAGCATACTTGGAAATCGCTTCAAGCTGCCATTGAACAATCGGGTGCTCGAAATCGTGTTTCGGGGAATCGCATTGGCATTTTGGCAATACATTGGAAGTGTGCTAACATAAATATGAAATTGAAATTGCATTTCGCTGAATCGCATCTATATGTTGGCAATGTATTAAAAGTGTAATTTCGAAAAGATGAAATCAAGTCGTCCAAGGTATACTTCAATTCAAAGAAATGGGCGTTCCTTACGAACACATTTCCACTACACTTCAAGCTGCCGTGGAACAATCTAGTGCTGCCTACTGAAAAAGTTCCATATAATTTTGTATGAGACACATATGAAATGTAATGGGAACATATGAATTAATATGGGACCGATATGAAACTATATGGGACACATATGCAGTCATTTGGGTCCCATATGGCGAACAAGAGAGAGAGAGAGAGGGTTTATTGATAAGAAAGGCAGAGAGGTTGGCCTGAAAAATAAATATCTGGCCTGCTACTCTGCTCTGGGGGACGGGAAGAGGAGATAAAAGAATGTCACGATGGGGGACGATGATGATGGGAGGAGGCAGATGAAAAACTACTTAAAAAAAAACAAGGCATACTTTCTGACATCACAAACGCGAGACAAGGTCCGTGTCGCTCAAAAAGCGTGAGAGCGCTCGCGTTGCCTTTACAGTTGTAAAACTATCTGGCCAAGCGCCGAGGATCAAATCCTCAGAGAGGAGCGCTGTGTCCATAGGCTTCAGAGCAGATGCGAGTATGAGTCTTTCACGTGCATACGCCGGACACGCCACTAAAACATGTTCTATAGTCTCTGGCACGCCACATGTGGTACATTCCGGGGAGTCCGCTTTTCCTATTAGGTGCAAGTATTTGCGCGTGAATGCCACATTTAAACGTAGTCTACGGATAACGCATGCAATAGGGAGAGGTATTCCGCGAGGAACTGAAAAGGTCATCGTCGGATCAAGCCGTTTAAAGCGGATGTGGCGGGTGTCTGGCAGGGCCCAGTACCTAGCCGTCGCCCTCCTCATCAATTCCGAAAGGAGACAAGTTGTGTCCACTATAGAGAACGGTACAGCTGTACGCAGGCCACTGCTGAAGGCGCTCCTTGCTTCAGCGTCGGCGGTCTCATTTCCATCGAGTCCGCAGTGTCCGGGGATCCACTGAAACACTATACGGTGGCCGTTTCCCTGAGCAAATGATACCAGACTAATAATATCAAGAGCCAGAGCTTGGTAGGCCGTGTGGCGTAGGAAGCATCCTAAAATGTGTAGCGCAGGTTTACAGTCGGTGAAAATGCACCACTCCTGTGGCGGTTCTCCGCAGATGTGGCGAATCGATTCCCGAAGGCCCTCAAGCTCTGCAGCGGTTGAAGTAGACTTGTGTCCCAAAATGAATCTGCCGGTCGTCTGTTGTGCAGGGATTGCGAAAGGTGCTGTTGATGCATTTGCAGACGCAGATCCATCCGTGTAGACGTGCACACGTTTGTGGTATTCTGACCAGATGTAGGCAAGTGCGAGTTGCTTCGGTCCGCTAACTGGCATCGCAGACTTCTTGATTATGCCAGGGACATGCAGGCAGACTGAAGGCTGAGCCATTACCCATGGGGGCTGCAAGGAAGGATGCGGCAGGGCAAAGTCTGATGGCAATTCGGAGCGATGGAAGCGCAATGCGCGTGCAAAACTGCTGTCCGGTCGCTCATCAAAAATCTTCGTCAGCGGGTGACAGCGGTGTCGTGTAAGCGCACGTAAATATACACGAAGTGGTTCGTGTGACAGGTAGACCGATATTGGGCACGCACGAGATTCCGCAATCGTGCCTTTGTTCGAGGCACAACGTGGTAATCCGAGGCATATCTTGAGCGCCTGTGCTTGGACACTCTCTAATGTCCGCAAGCAGGAAATACTCATGTTAGAGAGTACAGGAAGGCTGTAACGAATGTAGCCAATAAAGAGGGTATAGTAAAGTCGAAGCAAGGAGCGCTCCGTTGGGCCCCATTTAAT
Organism: Amblyomma americanum; assembly: GCA_030143305.2. NCBI lineage: Eukaryota > Metazoa > Arthropoda > Arachnida > Ixodida > Ixodidae > Amblyomma > Amblyomma americanum. Next base: position 159,012 of record JARKHS020003342.1, on the reverse strand, counting down.
GCCTGCCACAAAGCGAAGCACATGGCAAAAAAGAGTGAGTCTTTTCTTTACCATGTTTATATGCCTCGACCATGACAGATCGCGGTCAATGATAATGGCCAAAAATCTGTGGTGGGAGAAGTATGGTATTGCAACCCCTTGAAGAGTTCCCAGTAGTGGCAGACAGAATTGCGCGTGAATGCGACCACAGCACATTTTTCAGCTGCCAAGTGCAAACCCTGACGCCGTAGGTACCTTGAAGTAGATGACACGGCACGTTGTAATCTCGCACGCATTTGCGGACGTGTCGAACCCGACGCCCAGATGCAGATATCATCAGCATAAGCACTGATGTGAATGTTAGTGGGAAGTTCATTCACCAGTCCAATCAATGCCACGTTAAATAGGGTTGGGCTAAGAACTCCTCCCTGAGGAACTCCACGGCAAACGTGATGACGGGTAGTCTCCCCACCAGGCGTAGACATGTAAACAGACCGGCCGTTGAGGTAGCTCCCAATCTACGAATACATCCGGCCGCCAACGCCAATGTCGTCAAGGGCATCAAGGATGGCGTCATGAAGTACATTATCTAGGCCCCTTTGATGTCCAAGAAGACAGCAGCGACGAGTCGGCGACTACGTTTTTCATGTTCCACTGTCGATATGAGGTCGATTACGCTGTCAATCGAAGAACATCCCCTGTAAAACCCGGTCATCATATCCGGATAGAGAGCCATCTTAATGATCAAAAGAAACAAAACGTGGTTCTTCGAGAAGGGCAGTCATATCCCGATGTAAACCGGTAGCTTATACGTCAGTGCGTTTCTGCAGCTATGTTGTGAACTCTAACGTGTATTGCTCTAATGCCGTGTTTCTGCCACAACGTTGCCATGGCAACGCATACCGCGCACATCACTCTGTCACTATCTCCATGTAGCTCTAAGCGCAAATAACGGCTTTTTAGTAGTATTATTTGATGAAGAGCATAATGTGCAATGCACAGCGCGAAAGTTTGTTGAAGGTTAACACTAGGGGTGTTCGGCTGGGCATATTTTGCTGACAAAGCTATGCCGCAAGAAGCGCTCGTATAAGTTGAAAAACGTTTTAAAAACTCTTTTTTGCGTGACTCTATATTCCTTTTTTAGCGCAGCCTGAAGATGAACGGCATGCTGCAGGCATCAAAAATGGTTTCTTTTGTGCGATCTGCAGAATTGCAACCAGCTTCGAGATGCACGCGATATATTCGTTTATAAATGGTCCGAACAAAGTACACTGAACAAGATGGACCTTGAGTGATGCCGTACCATTGCGAACAAAAGAAATTCTTGAGATGCTGCGTGGGCATTTCCACATCTAGCATCTGTACACATTTTAGTTCGTTGCTCGTTGCTAAAAGAACAAGTAAATGTTACGAGTCGGTAAAACTTGCGATTTCTCCATTTCTCAACATGCCTTGTATAAAATATACCCGCGCCCATAAAGTTCGATCTAGGTTCAGCCCTTACATTTCAAAAAGTACTGCACACTCTGTGAGTATTCCATCGTGGCGTACGCAACCCGGCGCTGCCGTCTTCTGGTGCATTGCATTTTACGCGCTTGTAAGGACCGCACAGGCTCCTGAACAGCTGAAGATCTAATCAATAGGTATTTTACATAGGCAGAATGACTGCCCTTCTCGAAGAACCACGTTTTGTTTCTCTTGATCATTTAGATGGCTGTATGGCTCGAGGAAGACCACAAAAAAAACAAAAAACAGTATTCTTACTTACTCTTTCATGGTACCTTTAGGCAGAGTCAGAATGATATGCTATCTTTCATTCTTATTCGACGTGCACAGCTTGCTTAAGTATAAGACAACGCCACTCTGCGACGGGAAGCTGTTTTCGACCTTTCAGCTAGTTTAGTGTTTCAGTTCAATGAGCTTTTAACTCAAGCGATTCTTTAAAATAAATCACCTTAGTGCCAAGCAACTTGACCTTATGATTCGGCAAGACAGATCAGGCTATTGTATGCCTGAGTATGTTTCCCCTCCTTCTGGCGGGATCTGTGAGATATATAGCTGCAACAAGTTGTGGTTTCCGCTGTGCTCTCTGCATAAATCCAACTGCTTCAGGCACAGTCACTGAGGTTCGAATTTGAAGATAAGTGGAATTGGGTGAGTCGATTTCTAGAGAACCTCTGCTGTGGTTCCCTTATTCAGAGAATTCGTTGCCCACAGCTTCTGTGGAAAATCTGTACCACTTTAGGTCCTGCATTAATATTGGCAGTAACTGTGGCAACCTTTTCAAAAGTGTTGTTTTTCTAACGGCCGCTCTTTTCAGTTTTTCCTAAGTACAACGCCACCCAGTTTTAGAGCGCTAGCTTTCTGTCACTAAATTGATTTCGGGAATAAGTTATGCTGATGAAAATCACAGAACGCAGTCCTAAAATGTGTTTTACAGCCTTATCTCTACCAAACGCTCCTTATGTATAAACGCCGTTGCCTTCGGCGCAGCGAGTTGTAAGTTTATACCCTCGCGTACTTCTGGTGGTCAGAGGGAATATCTGTGTACGCCGGACAGAAAGCTCTTTGCTCATGATGAAATCTGCGGTATCGTGGTACGTGTAGACGTGGCTATGCCAGCTTTGCTATCACGCTCTCGCGCATTCAGAGAAGGAGCAGTGTGCGGGCAATCATCTACTCTTTATTTAACAGCTCTGAATATTTTTCTTTTTTTATATAAAACCTATTGCTTTCCCCATGAAAAGAGTTTAGACGTAATAGGAGAGAAATACTTGTTTTCAATAAAACCTACGTCCTCTAGAAAGGCGAGAAACATTTAAGAATGTTATATTTTATTGTTATAGGATCTTATATGAGATGTGGCTTCCATCAGGAGGCAAATTTATGAGCTCTGCGAGGCGATAATACTTCACGACAGTAACTAAATATTTCAGCAATTTGTTCACGTGAGCAACGCTTCAGCGCTCTCCCAAGAGTTGTTAGCATCGGGCTCCCCTTACAATTTAGTGAATTCTGCCCCTTGAGCAACTGGTGCAATTTTCTTCTCGAAGGCAAGGAAATATTTATTCGCGTAATTCTGAAGTACCGCTCAGCATTACACCCTTTTTATTAATGCTATCAAAGGCAAATTTTTTTTCAAAAAAAAAAGACAAAAGATATAAGAAGAAAGCTGGTCATTTAGTGCAGCCAACGCAGCTTTTACTAAGAAAATCTATGAAATGACATAACAAACGATTTTCCTGCGGAAATGTTGCAAATTGTAGATTTAGCGACTATCATTAAACAATTCTTTGCTCTTTAGCGGTAAACCTGCAAACTCGGGTGTACAATTGTTCTCATGGTTTGCTTGGATTGCGTGATTTCTCAAGCGAAACTTTGCTATATGACAGCTTAGGTGATGTGTTCAATTAGTGTCCGTGGTGAGGTGCGGATGCAAGCCATGTCAGTTGCATCCAAATGTACATTAAGTCTCTTTGCTCCCGCGGTTATGGCACTCTAGGCACTACGTCTATTCTCAGAGTATAGTGCTGCGGCAGCCGCCCGAGTGTAATATGGGAGACTGAAGTCATAGCATAAGGGCGAAATTTTTATTCTCTTAGAGGTCCCACACCAATCAGATAAAAGAACAAAATGACGGAAAATCAGCAGTAGCCTTCCCGATTCTACGCCGATCCCCCACTGTTGGTATCTGCCATCTTTTGAAAGGCTAACAACAACAACCTTGTCGTCGAACCAAGCAGTCCAGCTTCAAAATATTCGAAAAGGTTTCTGAAGCAAGGCATGCTGGCAGAGCTTATCCTTGCCGAGTAATAAATACTTCCTGCGTTTATTAATTTCAACTACCATGATTCTTTAATTTATTTCATGCACATGAGGTAAGCATAACCAAAATCACAGATTAATGACATCTTAGTCGAAATCAAGAGGAATGGGCATGGAAAGCGCATGTAATGCGAAGGGAAGGTCGCCATCGGTCTTCACAGTAGCAGAGAAGGCAGGCGTAGCAGGGGGCGGCAGTAAGTTTGCTGGATGGATGAGAATAGGAAGTTTGCGGGGATACGGCGGCCGCTGCAGCACAGGACTGGGTCGATACGCGAAATATGGTAGAAACCTTTTCCCTGCAGTGCACATAGCCAGTCTAATGATGAAAATGAAGCATCGCTGTAAACGAGTTATCACGCTCCTCCTTGGGCAGTGAGCAACATATGGAAAAAGCTTTGAAAGAGATGATCGAAATAGCCAGATACAGAACAAACGCCGAAGTTTGTGTGAAGATAGCACGATCTCAAGCGGTGTAAAATGAAAATGATTTTGTACATAAACCTATATACGAAATCGCGCCTGTAAGGCGTCTTTGGTTTCCGGTTTTATGAGCGTCCAAACACAGTCTCATAATTGAGATATTGCTGAAATATGCAAGCTATTAAGTCATGATGATGCTTTCGAACCACCAATAGCGTAGCTTTTGCATAAATAACGCTGCTCAGAGCATATTCTGTAAGCCGAACGCGGCGAGAACGATGCAATTACGGAATAAGCTCAACAGTCAACTATGAATTCTGCAAACACTTAGGTCTACATAGGGGGAAGTAGCTGACTGGTTCAGAGAGTTATGCGCTGAGAAAAGAACTGTGCCAACTAAATGGTCCACACAATGTGAAGTACAGTCGAACTATACTCCTGTCAGAGCGGGATATTGATTGTCCTTCGAGTCTTCGAGTCGAGTGGCTTTCACTGCATCAAATTATGTTCGGTATCTTTCGATGCTGAAGCTCTCATGAAATGATATCATTCGCAAGTAGTAACAGTGATCACAGCAAAAAAAATCGCATATGAAGTGAAGTGACGGCTGCTAAAATGGCTTTGGAATTTGTGAACGCCATATTATTATCATTTCAAAAAAGACTTCGCTACTGAGTATACACTTTTAGAGAAAACCTTGCGCAAAAACATGCAACCACAAAGACAGAACAGACGAGACTGTTCGTCTCGTCTGTTTCGTTTGTCCTGTCTGAACTGTCTCGTCTGTTCTGTCTTTGTGGTTGCATGTTTTTGCGCTAGGTTTTCTCTAAATCAAGTATGCACCATCCAGCCCAAAAAGAGGTGTTAATGCAGTATTTTTCTTATACAGTGGGCCCTTTCTTTTGTGTTCCTCCGTCTTCTCACTTAATCGATCTTTTACTGAAAAAACTTGTGTCTCGTCTGTTCTGTGTTTGTGGTTGCATGTTTTTGCGCTAGGTTTTCTCTAAATCAAGTATGCACCATATAGCCCAAAAAGAGGTTTTAATGAGTACACACTAACAAAATATACCATGCTGAAGAAATTTCGTCATCGGAAGACAAGACAGAACCCAACCATATATCTATTTAATGGAAAATATGTGACGTGGATGGGGCGTGCAAGTGAAAGGCAAAGGAATAAGCGCTCAGTTACAGCTTTATATATTTCCTTGCAAAACGCATAAACCAAGGGAGGCAACTGAAACTAGAAAGATAAGGCAAACAAAAATCAACACAATACCATAACTAGATTTTAGCAATTTTTTTGTTCGGATACAAGCTACCCTGGTCCCGAGGTCCACAATTTAGCGAAAACGCTGGTTGTTTCAGAGAAATAAAGGGTCACCGAGATAGGCACCGAGGTAGGCAGCCACGCTTGAAATAAATTTATTTCTGCCTTTAAGAGTGCCGACCTGTTACGGCTCTCTAAGAGTCGTCATTTGTCGTCGTGGAAGAGGTTGAGTCGAAGCAACCTATACCGAAGTTCGCCGCGAAGCCGGGTGTCTAGCATAGAAGCCATCAAGAGTGCCAATTCCCAGGTAGCTCAACTTGACATGCTGTTGGCTTCGTACAGCGACATATTCTCGGAAGTTCCGGGTCGCACCAACCTTCTTCCATGACGCTTGCTCCTGACGACAAAGGAACCCAACAACACCCGTCAGTACCTTCTGCTGTTTGCTATGAGAGAGGTTGTTGAAAAGGAAGTCAGTGACATTTTGGCGATAGGGGTTATTGGACGCTCCCACTCTCCATACAACTGGCCTTTGGTCTTTTTGAAGAAGCCTGTTAACGCATACCGTACTTTTGTCGACTTCCGGCGTATCAACAGTGTGCTAGTCGGCGAAGCCGAACTCATCCCGAGGACGGACATCATGCTCGCGGATGTCGGCACTAAGACCTACATCTCGAAACTGGGCCTCACAAAAGCCTACTGGCAGGTCCCCCTCGACGAAACATCCCCAACTATTACTGCTTTTCCGAAAGAGCCGGAAAACTACCAATTCCTGTATATTCGTTTTGGGATTAAAACCCCGTCTGCTATTTTTACCCGCCTTATGAGATCACTCGTAGTAGGCGTCCCAAATGTAGTTCGTTAAATAGATGAACCTCCACCTGGAAACTACAATTCCTCGCATTGAGAGTTGTCTGGCCGCATCCGAGCGGCTGATCTTAATATGAAGCCTCAGAAATTCGACATCGGCGCGACTCGTGTTATTTTTCTAGCTCATACCTTGGCTGATCGTGCGATCCAACCGATGGATGCTATCGTGGCAAAACTGCAACATGCCGCGAGATCAGAAACCAAAAAGCAAGTACGGTCGGTACTCGGTCTGGCCGGCTTACCGCAGCCTCATTCCCCGTTATGCTGAACTGGCTCACCCTGTAGTCGAACTAGCGCGCAAGACGGAAAGCAACCGTGTACGGTGGACATCAGAACGAGACCAGGCTTTGCACACGCTTAAACGTGCTCGGACATCCAAACCCATTGCCAGGGCACCTGACCTCACGAAAGATTCCATTCTCCGCATGGACGTTTCTGGCACTTGTCGCGGGGCAGTCCTGCAAGGATACGACGGCACCCTTCATTCAGATCATGTGCTAGTCGACAGGTCCTTCCCCGTTACACGTGCTGCTCAGCTATAGAGAGGGAGTGTTTTGCACTTGTGTGGCCGGTTAAAACGTTTAACATATTCCTTTATGGTTGCTCTTTTACTATTCAAACTGACCATCAGCGCTTCGAATATTTGTCTCAGGCCAAGCACCTAAACAGCCGTGCGAAGCGATGGAACATCGTACTCGAAAAGTATGCATGCTTCACTCCCGCCACCGGTTGGCCCGGTATTGCACTACCTCCAGGAATCGGCCTTGTCTTTAACGCGTCTTTGCTATCCCGTCTTTCTATCCCATCTTTCAACTCTCCTTCTATCTCCACGTGGTAGTGATTGTGGGTCGGCTTGAGCCAGTGGGCAGGCCTGTGCAATTTCCTTTTCTTTCTTCCTGGCAACAACAGACAGAGCATCGTGCAAGCTGCAGCCAATGGGAGAACCTTTAAGCTTGAATACTAACTCGGGTAAAGTCTGGTAAATCAGAGGAGCGTCGTTCCAGCTATGCAAGAAATTACTCTAGAAAAGCAACATGTGTCGCACAATGCCTGCGTGTGGCTGTGGCAGGAACAGCCACCTGCCAGTACAGTGGCCTATCGTTTAACCGCTGCGCAACGGTGCTAGAAATAGCATCAAGACCCACGGCCATCTACGAATTTTAAGGAGAGAATGTGCAATTCTGCTTATAAATTATTACCCATGGAGCTCCAAGTGGCGCGCAGTTTGGTGAGCGGAGGGAACTAAGTTACACACATGCACAAACCACAGACGCACTATCAGTAAGAGCCGTTTTGCACAATGTTTTCGTATTAATTAGCCAGTAAATAGATTTAAATGCTCCCAGTAGTTTTTTTTGTTCTCTCATAGCACGTGTTGTTGCGTACCAGAAACCAGAATGTTACTGGTACTTCGCTTTCTGCCTGACAAAGGTTTCTCTAAGCCGCCTTCGCAAACATTCGCATGGCATTAGGGCTATACCAAATGCAATCAAGGCGACAATATCAAAAACACGCTGCGAGTGGTGGTGCCGTGATATCTGTTTCAGTAGAAATAAATTTTACGTACACCGCTAAACAATGGTGTGTTTATGAGAGCTGCTGGCGAGCTTACTCAAGAGAAGTGATAAAGACTCAAAGAAGCAGTATATAAAAAATTCATCATTTTCTCTTCCTTGCGGAAAAAATCGAAGCCTGTGGAAAAAGTTGATTTTATTTATTGATGGCTACCGCGCATGAAATGTCCTTATGTCTGTCACACAAGTTCAATTGACTTTTGGAATTAGAAGTTCCTTCTACGTGTGTGCGTGACCTCCTTCCTTGGTCCTCTGTGTTTCGCACATTTTGAAACTGCACGACATGCACCGTCTAGCCCTTCAGAAGACATTTGAAGAAAAAAAACGCGAGAACTTCGGCCCTATTACAAGTCCCTTTTCTCACTGCTATTCCTAAGCACTCTACAAGATGGGCTGATTCAAAATACTTCCCTAAATGACCTTAAAACATGCACGCCTATGCTGTTTGCAGATAGAGCTGTCTCTTGAACGGTATAGAAAATATGCTGTCAGAAGCTTCAGTGTAAACCTTAGCCGCTTCTGCGTTCGCTGTAATTGCGGCCTGCAGATAGTACTTTTACTTCTTTTCAAGCAAAAATCAATCCGAGGCATAGGCGCAGTGGTTGAGCTATGGTGACTAATCGTAACAACCAATCAGATGCGTCGAAGTCTTCAGGTGAGGTAAATGACACAGATTGGGCCACTACTGGATGTGTGGGCTTCGTCACGTGACCTGGTTACACCAATACCATCACCAGCAAAGGAAGGTAGAGGTGCCCGTCGTAATCATGAGTAATGACGTTGCCGCTCACAGAATACTAAAGTGTGGGACGTAAAACTTCAGGTTGACCTCTGGCGGTATCAAATTGACCACCAAACCCAATGAAAGCTCAGTATGCAGGTAAACGGCGTAAGCTGTTGCGAGAACAATTTTTCGCATCTAAACATGCTACAAGAGCAGTTGAGCCAGGCATTTATACTACTCTAGCCGAACGCCATGGCCACCGCAATAATATGGATATTAGTCTCGCTATCGTTGAATAAATGTGAAGGTAAAGCCGTAGTCAGATCAGGAGGAATGTTTTCACCAGAAGCAGCAAATCGATGCCTTTAGAATACAAATATGGCAGCCGCGTATTTTTCGGACACAGAAAAAGTAAAGTAAGATAAAATTGTCTGCGGTGGCTCAGTTGTTATGGCGCTCAGCTGCTGGTCCGAAAGAGGTGGGTTTGATCCCGTCCGCGGCGGTCGAATTTCGTTCGAGGCGAAATTCTAGAGGCCCGTGTACTGTGCCATGTCACTGCACGTTAAAGAATCCCACTTGGTGTAAATTTCCGGAGCCCTTCATAACGGCGTCCCTCATAGCCTGAGTCGCTTTGGGACGCTAAACCTCCATAAATCATAAACCAAATGATATGAATGGGTAACACTGACGAGACGCTAGGGACCGATCACTGTCTCCAAAAGGTAGAAATTATGCGAACAAACTCAGGAAAAGGAGCTGTGAAGCGTGGCTCACTGACTGGACCAATTTCCGACTTGGAAATTCCAGAGTGTAGTCAGCAAGAAGGGCATTGAGGTTGGGCTCCCGCACTCATAGACAGCAGAGATCAATATATGACCACGGTACAAATAAATGAGGACACACCGGTAGTGGACAACAACCTCACGCACCTGTGGGAGGCTAGGAGGGCTCTCACTAAGAGATGGCGTAGATAAAAACATAATCGGAAATTAAAACTTAGCATAGCGGACATCCCCAAGCAGGCTGAGGCATGCGCAAAAAGCAATAGGATAGCCAAATGTAACTTCGTAAGCGGCACTCTCGGCTAGAAGAACGCGTGGAGTTTACTGAGGTGCCTCATTGAACCGAGTGCCTCATTGAGGTGCCTCACTTAACCGTAGCGACACGTGTATCATCCCGTAGCGAGCAGGCGGTTGTGTGGTGCTGTCATTTCTTTAGGGTAATGTAAATAGGTCCCTACGCAAGGTGTGCTTCAATGTGAATGAATTTTGAACATAATAGTTCGAAAAGGCCGTTTTCCAAGTAGATAAGACTTTTTTATGGACACACTTAATTATATAGGATATTTTACGTCAGTCATTTTTATGGCTTAAGGGGTAATGAGAAATGCAAGCCCTGTGCTCAAGCGCGGTATGTGATACTCTAAAACTCACAGGCTTGAACTAATTAGGGCGACACTTTGCGAATTCAGGCCACCGCTAGGATTGGACAGCAAAACAGGTAGCTAGCTAATGTAAACCAATTTTTTTAAGAATCTTAACATATTCAAGTAATAAAGTTTTTTAAAATAGTTCTGTTGCAGCTCCTTGCTGGCTTAAAAAAAATACGCATGCATTAAAACGCGACATCGCTTATTAAAGCGTATGAGAAATCGATCCAGTCCTTCAAACCGCAGTTTTCGCTTGCGTAGTCGGCGAGTTCTTTCAAAATGTACTGGTCTCCAAAGGACTACACTTACTACGTTGCGATGTATGTTGAAAGTCTGGCACTGTCAATTTTTTCACGGCTTCAGGTCATCCTTTAAATCATTGATTTTAGCCTTTAAATTACTTCTATAAATGTTGTAACCTTGTTAGGAAGCTTCGGTAGTACCTTATAGCCTAAGGCGATCTACGCTCCTCAGAAATAAGTCCATTCCGGTAACCAGGATCATACGAAACTCGGATGTGACTCTCTTGCTAAAACCTCATCTCTGCGCCGGAGTACAGAAAGCAGGACTTGCAATAAGTAGGGGCTTGCGATAATTGAACGTAACTTCGCCGTTTAAAGCTCCAATATTAGCTAAAATTCCGCATGTACAGTGCTAATGCATGACTCATGATGTAGTGCGTCACTTCAGCGATCTTGTAGCGCGCTATGGTGGCCTGGCCGCAGAAGGGGGCGACACACCTTGCACGCCCTCCAAACGCGAGTAGAGATTAGGTTGCTGCACGACCGAATGCCACCGGCGCACTAGGCCAGCAATGGAGTGAAGACATTCGAAGGATTAGAGCAAAAAAATATGCCGGCACTGTCTGGAAGACGTTGAAGTAACGAGCGTTAGCCGTTTTTGTAGCACCATCTATCGTCCATGTGATGTACTACAACGTGATGGAGCTACCGACTGCTGACGTCATGGCCGCCATTTTAAGCATAATTATAATTAAGTAATAACCTAATTAGGCGATGTTGGCGGCTAACATGTTCTACTCAATGAGGCTGTTACGAATAAGCCGTTAGTTAGATCATGACGTTATCGACTAATTAAATGTAAGCAAGTAAATATAAGCGCAACCATAACTACATATCAACTTTATTAGTTATTTTGTTTGGGCGTTTAACGCTTTCTACTCTTCTAGAGGATTCCAAATATTTAATTCGTTTTATGATGACTTCATTATAAGGGATTAAACATAGTCACGCGACTAGTTAATTTTGACGTCACAAAATCAGTGACATCACCAGTCCATCCCCAATTCGAAACACTAATGACAGCACCAACTAATCAACAGTTGGGCTGCTATATCGATTTACTATGGGGGCCGCCATATTGAATTCCTCAGACTTAATTTCACGCCACAGAGAGGTGGTAGCAGACCCCAAGAAATCGAGAAATCAGGTAAGAGTTAATGCTCTTAAAACTTGCTGTCACCAATCAGATTCCTGTGTCTATAATCCTTTTCCCGACAACCATACAACCTACCCATTTTACCCACCCTCTCCGCTACGTCCCAGGGGAGATCAGGGAAGTCTCCCCGGGCTTATTTTCTCGGCTGTGGGTCGCTATGTAGCTTCCCCCGCCCTCATTATTTTTCATTTTCCCCACCTGCGAGTGGTAAAATTACACCATTGCCCTCAGGCCTTTTCATTAATTTTCAAATTGTATTAAGCCGGTTGCACATCAGTGGTGCAGACAGGGGCTTAATATTTGTCAATCTTTTTAGGTTACCCCAAACTAATATATGTTCCTCTCCCGCATGACTGAGCAGATCCAGTTAAAAATGTATTTGTGACGACGTGGCACCGATCTCTACCTAGAATGTTTCTCCACAGTTATGAACACAGCACCAGCCAGCGTGAGAATCTTCAGTGATCGACATCTTCTGCTCTTGACATGGCTCATCCTTTCATTTTTTTTTCGTAGAATCGTAGGACGATGACGGGTTATACTATTCGCGTAGAACAACCACTGAGACCAGGACGCATGAATTGAGTAAGAAAAAGCTGGAGGCATAGAATAGGGCAATAATTAATTGCGTACAGCTTTCATTATCATTTATTTGTTGGTCTCCTCGTTGGCTGCTGACCCTACAGACGCGGGTTCGATCCTGAACGCGGCAGTAGAATTTCGATGGTGGCCGAATTCTAGAGGCCCGTGTACTGTGCGATATCAGTGCACGTTAAAAAATCCCAGGTGGGCGAAGTTTCCGGAGCCCTTCACTACGGCGTCTCTCATAGCCTGAGTCGCTTTGGAACGTTAAACCCCCACAAATCGAACTTTCCTTGTACGATGCACGACGAGCCTTCAATCGTCGCCACTCTCTGCCGAGTTGAGGACGCTTGCCGACTTGCCGCATCCGCATTTTGGACTCGCAGAAATGCTCCAAGTAGCACTACGAAAACAGACGCCAGAACCGCTACTATGTTCCGGGCGATTTAGTGTGGCTGTGGACGCCGGTGCTCGAGCGTGGTTTGTCTGTGAAGCTCCAGTCACACTACACTATCCCGTTTGTTAAACTCGGTCGCATCAGTGGTTTCAAGTACGTCATCTCATTAGTTACTGACAGCGGGCGATGCTCAGACAAGGCCCAGGTGGTGCATGTAGCTTGGCTTAAAACTTTAACAATTTAGAAGGTGCTTAGCTTGCCTTGCGGGCTTCAGCTGCGACGGGGGAGGCGGCACGTCCACGTGCCTCGTGTGGACGACGAAGCGGAGGAAAAGAGCGTAAAGGCAGAAGCTGGAAGGTCTGGCCTTAGTGAGCTCTCCATCCTCGTTACCAATCGTTTTAGGTAGACGGCCTAGGACGTGCACAGTGCGTGCTCAGCAAGCAAAAATAAGCAGTGCCCTCATTTTCCGAGGCTTTGTAGAAAATAGTGAGGCTAAACAGCAAAGCACAAAGAGGCAACTAAAACGAATGCGCTGCTAAGATTTGTTTCGAAAAAAGGTTGGAATTGAAACAATAACTGAAGCATAAAATTGTGAAATTCAAAAACAACATGAAAATAATGCACTATATATCACAAAGAACTGCAAAATTATTCGGGAATGAACGTCGCACAACAGCAGATTGGAATGAAATAACTAAGACGTCCAAGCGCATGGGGTGTCAACACTCTAGAAAATAATATTTATGTATTAAGAAATAAAAAAGGCACGACCACATAACATAACACGTATTTCTCTCTATACGCGCACTCACCCTCACTAAAGTACATCTGGTAAAAACTTTGGTTCTATATAAATGAAAGAGCGGGAATGAACAAATTCTACTTAAAACACACTGGTGAAGTAAACAAAAGTGAAGTAGCGCGGATAATAATTTTATTACAAGAACATACAACCTTTGTCCGTAAAGTTCCGAGACTGTCCACTAAAAAAATACGTTTAACATTCAAAACATTTGTGCAGCACCCCTTCGAATTAGTCTCTCTTGCAGTGAATACACAGCTTCCAACGCTTCTTGAGGGCTTGGGAACAGTTGGAAAACACTTCTTTTGGCAAGGCTGTCAGCTCCTTTGTGGTGGCGTCTTGAATGGCCTCCACGCTCTCTATCCTGCGACCTTTTAGGGCTTTCTTCACACAAGAAAACAGGAACAAATCGCATGGGGAGAGGTCAGGCGAGTATGGCGATGGAGAAGTACAGTAATTTTGCGTTTGGCGAGAAATTTTGTGACGCTGAGAGCAGTGTGCGGCCTTGCTTTATCATGGAGAAGGCTGCATTGTGCAGATGCCCATAATTCAGGGTGACGGCGCAGCAGTGCATCACGCATGTATTGGAGCAAGCGCATATAAAACTCCTGATTCACCATCTGCCCTTGTGGGATGAACTCTATCATCGAGAAAAACTATCAGCATTGTCTTTGTTTTGGTCTTCTGTCGCCGCACCTTTCCTGACGCCGGACAGTTTCCGGACCGCCATTCGGCACTCTGCCTCTTTGAAGATCGTATTGAAAACTCCATGTTTCGACTTCAGCAATGATGCTGTCGACGAATGCAGCATCCTTATCTGCCTCGGAGAGCAATCAGCATTCACTGGTACCCGCGTGTTCTTCTGGTCCTGTGTTAGGGAGTGCGGCACAAGTCTGGCGTTCAGCTTTCGTTTCCCTAAGTTCCCTCGAAAAATTCGGTGGCATGTGGTCTTACTAATGTCAAGAGCATCTCATATCATGCGGACTCCAATGGTGTCGTCTTGCTGTACGATCTCTCTAATCCGAGCCACGTTGTTTTCATTTCGTAAGGTTGAAGGGCGCCCCTGCTTTGTGTGTCGTCTTCCACCGACGTTCTCCCCGAAACGAACCTCTTGTGCCACTCGATAACTCGCTCCCGCGATAATGTGTCGTTGCCGTAACGTCAGGAAGGAGTTCAAATGTCTCTGTGGCTGTCTTGCCAAGCTTCACACAGAATTTTATGTTTACACGCTGTTCGAGGTGGAGGTCCATGTCTCCACAATCACTCAATGTAGAATGCGCAGACTACTAGTGAAACGTATTTTTACATGTAGTGCCCTCTAACGGCTGCCACAGAAATTAACATAAATCCCTCAGGTTATCCCGAAAAGGTGGCGCCACATATACGCACCGCATTTGTTTTGGGGAATCATTTCCAGAGAATAAAATAAATCAGTCTCGAAACTTTACAGACAAAGGTCTTCGACTTCCGAAAAATATGCGTTAATGCCATTCCAATCAGTGCAAACTACTGGTGGGAAGGAAAAAATTTACGGCTGATAGTTGCGCAGTTAGGCCAAATGCCAATTAGGTGTGCTGGACTTCGGTTCTTAACTTCCGTCCCGGATATTAGGTCTAAAGTTCACGGATGGAATTTCTTCGGATAGCGTTATTAGGCAAATAGGCATATATACGGAATATGTCATCTTCTTCTCAACAGTGAAATATCCGAGGTAGTCCTCATACCACTTCTGTCCAAGTGGTAGAGCGGCTGAGGAAAGTGCCAGTGGCGTGCGACGGCAAGTACCGCAATCGGTGGGCCCATGAGACCCAGGTTCCCCTCGCCCAGAAACTCTCGTGACCAGACAGTATCGTAACTTCCACCTGCCCGCGAGCGGAGGGGCTTTGGGCAGCCTGCCAGAGAGCAGTTTTCAGACAAACACACACCGTCTAAATTGAGGTAATAGCCGCTGTAATAGTAGCGCACAGAAACAATATGCTTATGTTTAAGTTGCCGCGCTAGACGTAACTTGTTATAATAAACTCGCAGTGACCTATGGAGGCGTTCTAAAATATCTGGTTTTAGAGGTGATTGAATGGAGGTTTTCTCGAAGAGACATCAATAAAGGAAATTTGTGCGCCGAGAAATAGGTGTTGACAAACTACTCATAATGGTTATTATGCTGCCTATTTGATTATAACAAGAAAGAGGAGGAGGAGGTATGCTCAATGACGGCTAGAGTTGTTCTGCTTGCAGTTGACATGGCAATCTACTCCAGAAGAGCCGTTGAAAAAGATGGCGGGAAACTCATGCACAGAGAGGCCTCGCAGGGATACACACACGAATTTCAGAAGGTTCCTGACACGTGTCTTAAGAAGCATTTAAGGATGTTTGGTTCACCTAAGGACTGTTTCCTAAATGAGGTATATCATAAAGTTCCCTTAATATTCCGACGCAATATATGGCCATTGCTGGAAGCTATATTGAAAGGCTTTAGACTAAGAAAATATGGAATTAATTTTTTGCATCCGCTGGTATTCTCACGGGTCGTTCAAACTACGCGAGTTGAACCGACACTGGAGGACGAGGACCACCGGAGCAGGCGCCAGAGACAGGGCGAGCGGTCGCGGCCGGGCTCACGAGCGATCTCCTCCGAGCCTCTTCCTCTTTTCCGTCGATCGGCACCCCGCCGGTTGAGGATGAGGTTGATTAAGCGGATAACAATCATGACACTGCTCCCCTCCCGAAAGGCGCACCGCCACGATGCATAGCGAGACAAAATTAAGGCTGAAAAACATGTGTAGAGCACCGACAGTAGGCCACATGCTCGGAGCGATCACAGTAACCTTTGAGGCGCGCTACGCGAACAACTTCGGAGGCAAGCAGGCGGCGGGACGCCCGCGTTACAATCGGCAGCACTTCGTAATTTAACTCGCCTGTACGGCGTATCACTTCGCACGAGCCAAAGTATCGTTTCAGCAGCTTCTAGCTAAGACCGCGGCGTCGAACTGGAGTCTGCATCTACACTCGGTCACTAGGGTTGAACTGAACATCACGGTGGCCTTGGTTGTATCGGCGAGCATCGACTTGCTGGCGAGCTTGGATGGGCGTGCCAACATGCGGGGATTCTTCTGCGACTTGGACGACGAGTTGAGTAACGGCGTGTGTATAGACGTCTGACTGGCAGGGCAGCATAGTGCCGCGAATATTTGCAGTGTTTGTTCGTTTTCCAAATCTGCCGCGACACCACTTTATCGCTTTGTTTGCGACGCAAGACGCGACTAGATTTATCTCGATTGATCGCAGCCAGGCAAAGCTGATTCTACGTTGTTCCGGAATGTTCTAGTAACTTTGCGCCCTTTATCTCGAATGTTCGCTATCAGCTTTAAATTGAGCACGGCCGACAGCGGCGGGAATTCTGTTCGACGACCGCCGAGCACGCTTGTCGCTTCGCCGCCGCCGAATGATTCAGTCCATTTTGGGTGCAAGTCAGCCCAATAAACAGTTCTTTTAGAAGATCCTTTCGTCCGTCTTCATCGCTGCTTCGACTGCCGTCACCACTACGTGACATCTGGTGGAGGTGCGGGGTAGCCTTCCATGTTCCGGACGCCCCCTTCAAGTCGTGAAGCCAGCCCTGAGCGCTTCACACCCGAGGACGAGCCAGCAGCTCAGCGAGCCAGCCGACGTCTCCAGGGAGAGGAGCCTGAGTTCGGGAAACTGCCGGACCGCACAAGACAGCGAAAAGACGCGGCTACGAGCACAGCAATCCCGCCGAAGATGTCGACACCGATCATACTGCAGCAGACGCGGGTGCCGCCAACTTTCAATGGATCCCTAGGCGAAGACCCTGAAGAATGGTTGGATCAATTTGAGCGCGTGGCGTTATTCAACAAGTGGGATGATGCGGCAAAGATTGGACACGTTTTTTTCTCATTGGATGGCTCCGCACGCACGTGGTACGAAAACTACGAGTCGTCCCTTACGACATAGGAGCTATTCAAGAGAGAACTATTGAAGGTATTCACCAGTGTCGTGAGGAAAGAAAGAGCCGAACGACTCCTCCAGTCCAGGATCCAGCTTCCGAATGAGCCCGTCCGCAGTTACGTCGAGGAGATGAAGCGCCTATTTCGCCGCGCCGATCCCGGGATGACCGAGGAAAAGAAAGTTCAGTTTTTAATGCGCGGCGTAAAAGAACAACGCTTTGCAAGCCTCGTCCGCCAGCCGCCAAAAACAGTCGAGGAGTTTATGCAACAAGCCTGCATGATTGAGAAGACCCTCGACGTCCGAGCTCGGCAGTACAATCGCCCTTCCTCTGCCTGTGCAATCCGTTCGGACACGCCGGCCACCACCAGCGACAGCTTGCGGGAAGTTATCCGCGAAATCGTACGAGAGGAGCTACGCCGATTACTGCCATCTTCCCCACAGCCACAAGCAGCGACTCTGATGGATGTGGTACGGGAAGAAGTGCAACAGGCACTTGGCTCCCCGACGGCCACAGAACCCCAGGCCATGACCTACGCCGCTGCAGTAAGTACTGCTCAGCCCCAGCGACAACCCCCACGTCCTCCCCGAGATGAGCCAATCGTTCCACAACGCCGCCTCCCAGCCCCCACCCGCCCAGCCTATGACCGACGCTCAAGCCCCAGGAAATGCGACGCCTGGAGGACTTCCGACAACCGGCCGTTGTGCTTCCATTGCGGTGAGGCCGGCCATATTCTTCGTCACTGCCCGTACCGACGTATCGGTCTTCGAGGATTTGCCGTTAACGCCCCACGACCACGCTTCGGACAACGTCCGCATGAAATCGACGAGTACCTGCGTCGAGAAGAGTACACGCCGAACCGCTTTTCGCGCTCACCATCGCCGTCAACCTCGCGCTTTGCGTCGCCACGCCGCAGCTACGCAGCCGCGGTACGAGGAAGGTCGCCCAGCCCCCGTAGGGGAAACTAAAGGCAGCAACATCTGGAAGTGAGGTTGCTCACGAGCTAAACGCCGAAGATCCTTTACCGACCACGCCCCATGAAGACGCTGCACCCGCGACGCCGCATGAAGAACCGACACTCGCTGCACCGACGCCGCACACAATGAGAACCTCGACCACGACGCCAGCTACCTTGAAATCGACGCCGCCACCCAGAGGAGCTTCGACCACACGCCCAACCCGTGACTCGCATACGCGACGAAGCCGTGACCCGACGCCAAGAGCGACATGCAATGCAAGAGCCAGGACCTCCGACCTAGAAGTGACTATCGACGGCCGGAAATTTACCGCTCTAGTCGACACAGGAGCCGATTACTCGGCGATGAATGGAACATTCGCTGCGCAGCTCAGAAAAGTCACAACGGCTTGGGACGGCCCACAAATTCGCACCGCTGGGGGCCACCTCATTACGCCATCAGGACGATGCACAGCGCGAGTGACTGTCAAAGGACATACCTATCCTGCGACCTCTGTTGTGCTACCGCAATGCTCCCGCGAAGTGATCTTGGGTTTGGATTTCCTTAATTAGCATCAGGCGATCATCGACCTGCGATCCAAGCTGATCACGCTTTCGACGGACGGAGCCATCGCTTCGATGAAAACTCGGGAAAATCACGTTGCCCTAAGTGTCCTGGAGGAAGAAGTGAGCGTCCCACCCCGTTCAAGCGTTATCGTGACCGTAGGCGCCACGAAAGCCATAAACACTGAAGCCATCATCGAGGGGAACATGCAGTTGCTACTAGACCGAGGAATCAGCATCGCAAGAGGCATCGCACATTTCCGCAATGGCCAGGCCGAAGTACTGCTGACTAACTTCAGCGAAGAATACCGGCATATTAACAGAGGAACGACGATTGCTTTCTACGACGAAATATCTGACGTACGAGATTCCTTCGCCCTCTCCGACCCCTCCGCAGAAGATCCGCCTGACCAAGAGAACTCGCCCACTTTCGACATCAACCCAGCCCTGCACCGGAACAGACAAGACCAGATCCGCAATCTGCTTCAAAACTACAGTGAGTGCTTTTCGACATCGCCGAAGGTGCGACAGACGCCAATTGCCAAGCATCGCATTATAACGGATCAACACGTCCGACCTCTCCGTCAAAGCCCCTACCGTGTGTCTCCGCGAGAACGACAAGCCATCCGGGACCAAGTCGAAGAAATGCTTCGCGACGACGTCATCCAGCCTTCAAACAGCCCATGGGCGGCACCGGTTGTTCTAGTGAGAAAGAAAGACGGCGCACTTCGATTCTGCGTGGATTACCGCCGCTTGAACAACATAACAAAGAAGGACGTCTACCCCCTCCCCCGCATCGACGACACACTGGACCGCCTCTGCAATGCCAAATATTTCTCATCGATGGACCTCAAGAGCGGCTACTGGCAAATTGAGGTCGACGAAAGAGATCGCGAGAAGACAGCATTCATAACTCCGGATGGGCTGTATGAGTTCAAGGTGATGCCATTTGGCCTCTGTTCCGCACCAGCGACGTTTCAGCGAGTAATGGATACAGTGCTGGCAGGCCTGAAGTGGCAGATTTGTCTGGTATATTTAGATGACGTCGTTGTCTTCGCCTCGAACTTTGAAGAGCACCTCAAAAGACTTCGAACAGTACTAGACGCAATCAAGTCGTCTGGCCTAACCTTGAAAGCAGAGAAATGCCACTTTGCCTACGAAGAGCTGCTGTTTCTAGGCCACATTGTTAGCAAGGAAGGAGTACGCCCAGACCCGCAGAAAACAGCTGCTATTGAACAGTTTCAACCGCCGGCCGATAAGAAAGCAGTGCGCAGATTTCTCGGCCTATGCGCATATTACCGACGATTTGTGAAAAACTTTTCGCGCATCGCCGAGCCCCTGACCCAACTGACGAAGGCAGACGTGCCGTTTAAATGGGAAGCGCCGCAAGCAGAAGCCTTCAAGGAACTTCAGCGTCGTTTACAGTCCCCACCGATCCTTGCGCATTTTGATGAAAACGCCGATACTGAAGTTCATACCGACGCAAGCAGCGTGGGACTAGGCGCCGTTCTCGTTCAAAAAAGTGGCGGGCTGGAGAAGGTCATCGCATACGCTAGCCGTTCCCTTTCCAAGGTCGAGGCTAACTATTCGACCACTGAGAAGGAGTGCCTTGCCATCATCTGGGCTACGTCGAAATTCCGCCCCTACCTCTACGGACGGCCGTTCAAGGTGGTCAGCGACCACCACGCGCTCTGCTGGCTTGCCAATTTGAAGGATCCCTCTGGCCGACTCGCTCGATGGAGTCTGCGTCTCCAGGAGTTTGACGTCACCGTCGTTTACAAATCCGGACGTAAGCACACTGATGCCGATTGCCTCTCACGAGCCCCTGTAGATGCACCGCCGCTGGACGACGATGAGGACGCCTTCCTGGGACCCATCAGCGCAAGCTCTTTTGCTCAGCAGCAACGCTCGGACCCCAACCTAAAACGCCTCATCGAGTACCTGGAAGGCAAGGTTTCTTCACCCCCCGCTTCATTCAAGCGAGGACTGTCTTCTTTCTGTGTGCAGAATGAGGTCCTTGTGAAGAACTTTACAGCGAACAAAACAGCCTACCTCCTTGTTGTACCTACTTGTCTCCGCGAAGAAATTCTACAGGCTTCACACGACGAGCCGACAGCTGGACATCTCGGGTTTACTCGCACCCTCCGCCGCATTCAAGACAAGTATTACTAGCCCCGACTGTCTGCCGATGTCGCACACTATGTGAAAACATGCCGAGATTGTCAGCGACGAAAGACTCCTCCCACACGACCAGCAGGATTTCTGAACCCCATTGAACCTCCCTCAAGACCCTTTCAGCAGATTGGCATGGACTTGCTTGGCCCTTTTCCAACGTCAACATCTGGAAATAAGTGGATCATCATAGCGACAGACTACCTGACCCGCTACGCCGAGGCGAAAGCCCTACCGAACGGAACAGCAGCAGAAGTCGCCAAATTTTTTGTGGAGTGCATTCTTCTTCGACACGGCACCCCCGATGTGCTCATCACGGACAGAGGAACAGCATTTACGGCGGAACTCACGCAAGCCATCCTGCGCTACAGCCAAACCAGCCACCGGAGGACAACTGCATACCATCCGCAGACCAACGGACTGACCGAGCGCCTGACCAAAACCATCGCCGATATGCTCGCTATGTATGTCGATGCCGAACATAAAACCTGGGATGTCATCCTGCCTTACGTCGTCTTCGCCTACAACACCGCAGTGCAGGAGACCACCCAGATGACGCATTTTAGGCTCGTCCATGGCAGGGATGCCACGACCACGCTAGACGCCATGCTGCCCAACGTTACAGAAGAAGAGAACGTCGACGTTGCCGCCTACCTTCAACACGCAGAAGAAGCTCGAAGACTTGCCCGATTACGGATCAAAGATCAGCAGCGGTCCGACGCCAGACGCTACAACCTACGAAGACGCAACGCGGAATACAAGCCAGGAGACCAAGTCTGGGTGTGGACGCCCATTCGCCGCCGTGGATTGAGTGAAAAGCTTTTGCGCCGCTATTTCGGCCCGTACAAGGTTCTTCGTCGGCTGGGTGAACTTGATTATGAAGTCATCCCTGACGCAATGAGTGCATCCCAGCGACGCCGCGTACGACCAGAAGTTGTCCATGTAGTCCGTCTGAAGCCGTATTATGCGCGCTAAAGGCCGCTGCATTTCCATGCTCTATTTTCGCAAGATCCGTTTTTTTTCCTTACTAGTCGCATTATTTGTTTTAATGCATCGGGTCGATGCTTCTTTGAGAGGGGAGTAATGCCGCGAATATTTGCAGTGTTTGTTCGTTTTTCAAATCTGCCGCGACACCACTTTATCGCTTTGTTTGCGACGCAAGACGCGACTAGATTTATCTCGATTGATCGCAGTCAGGCAAAGCTGATTCTACGTTGTTCCGGAATGTTCTAGTAACTTTGCGCCCTTTATCTCGAATGTTCGCTATCAGCTTTAAATTGAGCACGGCCGACAGTGGCGGGCATTCTGTTCGACGACCGCCGAGCACGCTTGTCGCTTCGCCGCCGCCGAGTGATTCAGTCCATTTTGGGTGCAAGTCAGCCCAATAAACAGTTCTTTTAGAAGATCCTTTCGTCCGTCTTCATCGCTGCTTCGACTGCCGTCACCACTACGTGACAATAGCATCGAGTATGGTTAACGACGTCCCGGCCATGCACCAGGCAAAATGGCGAAAATCCAGCAGTTTCTTGAACCGCTGTGTTGTACGCAAAAGTTACGTGCGGTAACGCTTCGTCCCAGGTTCGGTGCCCGATGTCGACATACATTGAGAGCATGTCAGCCAAGGTCTTCTTAAGGCACTCGGTGAACCCGTTTGTTTGTGGGTGGTACTCGGTAGTTTTGCGATGGGTGGTGTGGCTTAAGCTCCGTATCTGTGACAGAAATTGCGACATAAATGTGGCACCACGATCAGTGATATGGACCTCTGGGGCACCGTGTAGAAGAACGACTGACTTGACGAAAATCTTTGCAACATCCCAAGCCGTCGATGACGGCAGAGCGCGTGATTCGGCATACAGCGTGAGGTAGTCCGTCGCAACAGTGATCTATCGGTTTCCCAATTGAGACTTAGGAAAAGGTCCGAGTAGGTCCACACCGATCTGCTGGAACGGACTGAACGGTGGCATGATGAGGTGAAGAAGACCCGCAGGCTTCACGCGTGGAGTCTTGCGCCGTTGACACTCCCGGCAGGTCCTGGTGTAATAGCAAATGGTCTTGTAGATTTGTGGCCAAAAGCACTTCGAACGCATTCGCGCGAGCGTTCGACTGAACCCCAAATGTCCCGAGAAGGGGTCATCATGAGACGCTTCGATAATTTCGTCACGTAGATCAGAGGGCACAACTAAAAGCCATGACCTCGCGCTCAGTGAAAAGGTCTTATCAAGAACGTTGTCTCGAAGGCATAAATTAGGTACTACCCGTAAAAATGGACGTGGAACTACACCTCCTTCACCCTCCAAATGTAACATCACGTTGCGAAGTTCGGAGTCGAGCCGCTGCCGCGTCGCCATATCTACGGTACTTACAGCTCTTAGGAAGATGTCATAGTCGTCGGCCGTATCAGTAGACGCGGATGCGATGGGAGCGCGAGAGAGGCAGATAGCATCAATGTGTCTGCGACCAGACTTATCGACGATCGTAGCGTCGAATTCTTGCAGCCGAATTAAGTGCCCACCGCACAAGTCGCCCTGCAGGGTACCTTAGATTGGCCAACCAACACAGAGAGTGGCGGTCTGTGGCCGCCTGGAATGGGCGTTCATACAGATAGGGTCTGAACTTTGTGAACGCCCAAATTACTGCTAGGCATTGTTTTTCGATGGTCAAGTAATTGGTTTCCACTTTGGACAAAACACGACTGGCATACGCTATCACACGTTCAGCGCCATTCTGGTGCTGAATCAGGACGGCCCTGAGACCCGTGTTACTAGCGTCAGTGTATACCTCAGTCGCGGTGTCCTCATCAAAATGGCCTAGTTCAAGGGAAGCCTGCAGGGCCGTTTTAGATGGCCAAATGACAGCTACTTCAAGGGAAGCGTGCAGGGCCGTTTTAGATGGTCAAATGACAGCTGCTCTTCATCCGACCACTGGAATGGAACGGACTCCTTCGTGAAGCGAGTAAGCGGCGCGGCGATACCCGAAAAGTTGAGAACAAAGCGTCTGTAGCAATCGCAGAGGCCCAGAAATCTCCATACAGTGTTCTTGTCCGACGGGGTAGGGAAGGAAGTGATGGCGACTGTTTTATCGGGATCAGGACAGACGCCCTCATGACTGACGACGTGACCCAGAAATTCCAGTTCGTCATAAGCAAACTGGCACTTCGTAGGCTTTGGGGTGAGGCCTGCGTTTCTGATAGCCTACAGGACCGCTTTTAGCCAAACAAGATGTCCACGAAACGTCCTTGAAAAAATGACATCATCAAGGTTGACAAGGCATGTTACCCAATTGAGGCCGGTGAGCATGGAGTCCATAACGCGCTGGAAGTTGGCTGGAGCAGTACAGAGTCCGAAGGGCGTCACCCTTAACTCATACAGTCCATCCGGGGTGATGAAAGCCGTCTTCTCTCTGTCGCGCTCATCGACGTCTATCTGCCAATACCCACTTTTAAGGTCGATAGATGAAAAGTAACGGGCATGGCGCAGGCGACCAAGCGCGTCACCGATGCGCGGAAGTGAATATACGTCCTTCGTGGCTCTGCTGAGGCGCCCGTAGTGAACACAAAAGCGAAGGGTGCCTTCTTTTTTCTTCACGGTCTTTTTTCTTCACCCCGCCGCGGTGGCCCAGTGGTTAGCGCGCTCGGGTACTGAACCGGAGTTCCCAGGTTCGAATCCGACAGCGGCGGCTGCGTTTTTATGGAGGCATATCGCTAAGGCGCCCGTGTGCTGTGCTATGTCAGTGCACGTTAAAGATCCCCAGGTGGTCGAAATTATTCCGGAGCCCTTCACTACGGCACCTATTTCTTCTTTCACTCTGTCTTTTATCCCTTTCCTTGCGGCGCGGTTCAAGTGTCCAACGCTATATGAGACAGATACTGCGCCATTTTTCCCCCAAAAACCAATTATTATTATTATTATTATTATTATTCCAAAAACCTGAGCAGGCCCTTGCTCTTTATGTTTTTCGCTAGCCACAACAAAAGGCGTTTCTCACAGTTTTGCTATTCAGATACATCAAAAGCATGCTTCACAAGTTGCACACAATGGGGACTCAAATGGGTCCCACACGGACAAGCGCGCTGGGGTAACCGCTACGTCGCCCCCTGTGGGGAATAAGTCATCAACATCATCTTTAGCCGGACTACACCCACGGCAGGGCAAATGTCTCTCTTATGTCTGACTAGCCTTATCCTTTAATTGCCAGCTGTTCCCACTGTTTGCCGGCAAACTTCTTAATCTCTTCTGCCCACCTAACCTTCTCCAGCCCCCTGCTTCGCTTGCTTTTACCTAATATCCACTCCGTTACCCTTTGTGGACCGGTGGCTTTCTAGCCTTCGCACTACATGCCCTGCCCAAGCCCCTTTCTTCCTCTTGATTTAGACTAGGATGTCATTAACCCGCATTTGTTGCCTCGTTTACTCTGCCAGTTTCCGGTCTCTTAAAGTAACAGTTATCATTTTTCTTTCCATGGCTCCCTGCGTGGTTCTCAACTTAAGCTGAACATAATCGAAAATTTCAAACGACTGCAATAATTGCAATCAAGTCCAGCTTGACCTAAGCAAAACAAATTTTAGTGCCGTGTGTCGAAAAGGGAACTTATCATTAAGAAGGTCAAAACTGTGATGGTTTGTCGTACCACCTGTAGTTTTCTTATTTATCCTCTCACTAATATTTTTGTTAAAATGCCTGACCTCGTAGAGTTATTTAGGAGTGAACATGACTAACAATTTGCTTGAAATAGCTTATTTATAATACCGTATTTACGCTCATAATTTGCGCCTTCGCATAATTGGCGCACCCTTATCACCCGGGTTTACAAAAATTTTTTACTTGCATATTTTACGCACCGCGCTGAGCTAGACCACCATCATGCACGCGGGCTCTACCGTATGGCTCTACCCAGTAACATTCGGCTATTCCGCTTGTTTGTTCGGAAGGCTTTTTGAATCTTTTGTGCACTGGGCGTTCATGGTGGAGT
This sequence comes from Amblyomma americanum, assembly GCA_030143305.2. Classification (NCBI taxonomy): domain Eukaryota; kingdom Metazoa; phylum Arthropoda; class Arachnida; order Ixodida; family Ixodidae; genus Amblyomma; species Amblyomma americanum. The sequence continues at coordinate 133,062 of JARKHS020003342.1, read as the reverse complement.
CAGGGGCCGCTGTTACAATCGCGGCGACACCAGCGGCATCGCCACTCGGAACAGCCAGCAGCGCTTCCGAGGAGGATCGGCAGCTGATAGAAGAGCCAACACCGCTGTTCGGCTGATGCATGTGACTCGACTGCTGGCTACGCTTTTCTTGGTGGCTCTAACGGCTTGTGTTTGGTTGTTCGGTCGTGTCTTGCGATGGGACATCACAACTATACTGCAAGTTTCAAAGTGCTTGTCAGCGCCTTATCACGGTGCGGAGCGGCAAAGCCAGCGAGAATAACCGCGTGTGCACAAGTTTGTCCATAGACGACAATCGTGTCGGCATACTTGTGCGCACGTGGCTATTCTCGCTGGCTTCTCAGCTCCGCGCCGTGATAAGGCGCCGACAAGCAGTTTGGTCGACGCTCGCGCGGCACTGTTAAAGAATTGTGTGATGTGATAATTGATTTATTGATTCGCGGTTGCTTTCCCGGATGAAGCTCTGAAAGCAAACTTACAGAATCCGGAACTACCAAACAATTGTCTGGGCCGCAAGCGATGACTCTGTTTTAGTGTCTTCTTCAGCTTCGTGCATGCACCTTCATGCCATCCAGCAAGGTGGGGGAGGGGGGGGGGACTTGCACGGCCTTTCATTTAGAGTGAACTTTTTTCGGGGGGCGGCCAGCGTGGGGTGCGGGTCCGGGTGTTGACGTATGCGCAGCAACATACACTATACCTATATTGCGCGTTATGACCTTTGTGGAGTTTTTTAAATGGCGCTCGCGAAATCACCGCGTAATTTTCGCGCCCTCTTCTTGGAGCCCTTAATTCTGAATAAAAAGTGCGCAAATTATGCGCGTAAATACGGTAAGTGTCTAAAGGTCACTGTAATTTAGGCTACTTGAGCCGAAATATTTCTCATGCATCATCATCATTAAAAGAATTTCTTTACACCACTTGCGTTCGCTCTCACCCTAAGTATGCCTCATCAAAGTGTGATCCCTGACTTTCAACACTAACACATACCCTTAAGCCTGTACAAAGCAGCTCAGTCATCAGTTTCATTTTAAGTACCTTCATTCGGACAAGAGGCGTATTACGCATGAAAAACTTATTAAACTTTCCTCTCCTTTACAATCACCGAAAACATTCCCGCATTTCGTTCTTTCAGAAAATCTATTGTCATAAAAGCTTCCTGCACGCTCTTTCGGTCAGGCTAGCTCCTTTCACTTGTTTTTGTCGTGATCGGCTCAGAAAGTAAGCATATCGCATTTCAACGCTGTCATGCGCTCCAACTCATTTTTGCCCAAAACTAACAAGGACTGGAACAGCCGGTCCCCTTCATTGGCGCAATAATTGTTCCGCTTATTTTTAGAAATGCACTTGCAAATTAACTTTTGTTTTGTACTGAAAATTTGTTTTGACACGTGAAAATACTATTCTCTATTTCACTGTATCCGGGAGCATCTTTATCAAATAGCAAACAGTGAATTTCGAAAATATGAGGCACCACTTCATATCAGACTTCAAGAAACAAGGCGCTACAAAACAGACGAGACGAGACAGGACGACGACACAGGCGGTAACTTCCAACTGTTTATTCCGAGAACGAAGTAGATGAATTTATATAACACTGAACCACCCATATTAATTTCTTTTGGTGCTTATGAGAAGCCGCCGCTTATCAAACCGCATTAGCGTGTCGGCACAGAAAATCAAATTCCGTTGTACACAGGTTAGTTGGCGAATCGCTTAAGTACATATCAGCCTTCTTCTTGGTGTGAAATGTCTCAATCAAAACCCTCGCCTTTTCGTTCTTGCTCCAACCTAGAATCCTACCTTCCTCGAGTCATGCCTCGCACTTACACGTGAAAATGTGTTGGAACATATTAGCATATTTTTCATCATTTTCTACATTTTTGCCGCACTCCCTAAGACGGTCATCAATGCATCGCCCTCTTTGTTGAATATAGGACATTCCACTACTCAGGGCGATCTCATGTGCCACTCCTAACACGCAGCGGACGCAGGCTGACTCATGTGTTGTCTTGCAGCCGGACACTTCCGCGCCGCAGATGCGAGGTATCTATCTCGACAGCTTATTCGGGGGTGAAAATACCAACAGTACGCTGTGCTTTCTCGCAAATTTGTTCAGATTGTGCGAAGCTCTGTGCACATACCGCACAACTTCAGGCTTGAGTGTGGTGCTCCCATCTTCAGACCTTTTGGTAGAGTCCTGCGCTTCATTTTCTGGACGATAGTTTCAGTTACCGCAGTTGACAATACCGAAGGGAAGCCAGCGCCCAAGAGTAGGCCAACCAGGTTATTCAGACTAGCCTGCATTTGGTGCTGACAAGACATGAAGAGCGCGTACTGTAAGCATGAAGATGCGATCACCCACTTCACAATTTTCGAACGCGCCGAGTCGAAGGGCAACCGTTCATTGCTGCTTCCAGGCAAGTAGCCCCATTATAAAGAGTCCACTCGGAAAGAAAGCTTTATCGTCGTCCTATATCGTCTCGTGTTTTCTGTAGCGCCGTATTTCTTGAAGTGTAACATTCATATCTAACTAGCCCCGTTACAAACGTCACTGATGTACTTTATATCACGTACCTGTTTTCCATCGTGGTCATTGCATTTTAATTTCTTCTTCTGTGTCTCAGGGTTTGTCATCAACGTATGTAAACTCGAAATTTGCAGTCCTTTCTGAAGTGTTGTGTATTTCGTGAGAGTTTTTACTGATCTTTAAGTTGCATTCTATTATCCCCTCCTTCTCGTATGTACTGCATACCATGAGGGTGAAGTAAATGAAATAACATGAACCCGCCCACCAGATTGTAAGCAGCCTGCTCACAATGGCATGCCATAAGAAAATTATTTATTGTCAGCGAGAGATTGGTTGGTAAGAGATGCCTGGGTCTCACTAGCTTCAGTGGTGGCAGCACCTTCCATCGCAGGTCACTGGCTCATCGCTTAAACGCTGCCCCACTCCACCAGGAGTGATATGCTAGCCACCTATGAAAATAAAGTAGAGAATGACCACTTCCGTGTATATGAGAATTAGCGCTTCCGCCTAATACCCTTACCATGGAGCTTAAGTGCTTCCTCCAAGTTAAATGCGCGAGCACTAAGGCCCTCAGTCACCGAGTTCACCGATGTTTGTGTGACGAAAAACTAGCCAACCTGTATACGCACGCAATGCCGTATGACATTGGGCGTAGCAGAAAGTTAAAAAAATATATAAAAGACGTCAAGGACTTGCAAAATTACAGACCAATAAGCTTAACGTTCGTTCCTTAAAAGATATTTACTTAGGCAATCGCCAATAGAGTGAGGACCACTTCAGAGCTAAATCAACCACATGATAAGCAAGCTTTCGTAAGGAGTACTCGACAATATATTATACTCAAAGTATTAATCAGGTTATAGCAAAATGCACCGACTATTGCCAACCGCTATATATAACCTTTATAAATTAGACAAATCATCTGTCTCATTCGAAACTTCAGCAGTCATGCAGGCATTGCACATTCAACGTGTCGAAGGGGCTTATGTAAAAATACTGGAACATGCATACACCGGGCACAAAGCTACTATATTCCTAAACAAAGACAGCAATAGAACTCAGATATGAAAGGCTGTAAGGCGGAGAGACACGATCTCGCCAATGCTTTGCGCCGCCTGTTTGCACGAGGTGTTAAGAGCCTTAGATTCGGAACAGTTAGGGATAAGAGTTAATAGAGAATACCCTGGTAATCTACGATTCGCTGATGGCACTCCCTTGCAAAGTCACTAAGTGCAGTGAATTTGGCAGTTTCTCTCCTATCAGGAATGGCACATTGCAACTATCCTTCAAAAAAAAAAGTTAAAACTTCATTTCACCGGCACTCACCTACGGTGCAGAAACGTGGAGGCTAACAAATAGGGTTCAACTTGAGTTAAGGACACCGCAGCGACTTTTGGAAAGAAAAATTATAGATGTAGCGTTAAGAAACAGGGAGGGCGCAGAGTGCGCCAGGAATCAAACACGAGCTTAATTATATTTATCCGAAATGGAGGAAAAATCGGCTTCGGCAGAGAAAGTTACCCGAGTTGTTACCCGCACTTAGCGATAGCTGCGCTATCGAATCCTTCTTACCTCACAGATCAGTGTGTTCTCCATAAAAAGTAATTAGGTATGCTCTCTATTAATGGAAAAGGTATCACTCTTGGCATCTGGGGAAAATTTCGAGCAGAGGAGGGAGTGATTGCTGCTTCTGCCCTCTCATTTATGCGCTGCTGCCGATGCTCAAGAAGGTGCAGGCTGATCTTGGATAATATTGTTGCAAAAAATGCAACATGTTCTTTCGTATTCTTTTTCGCCTTAGTCTAGAGACTTGTTTCAGTAGTTTTATGAAGAATTGGAGACAGGGTTTTTTTGCTGTGATTTTTGAAACCCTACTATATTTAAAAAATGCAAGTTTAGGGAATAATTCTTTGACTTTCCTATATTATATAACAATGAAAGCCTGTACACTTTTGCAGCGCCTCGGAGCATATCTATTGGGCAAGTTTGAAAGAAATGTGTAGCATATTTGTGGAAGAAAAATTCTTAAATATAGCCTCATTTGAGCCTTGTGTCGTTTTCGAAATTTTTTTCTAGTAAGCGAACTCTTCTTCACAATGGCGGAAATAAGCCTGACATATTCTTTCTTACCTATACTTTAGCATGCAAAATATGTCAATCATGGCTTTTGTAGTTTGATTCTTACGTGATCGCAAATTCGCGAAATTTAGCTCTGCGTGAAAACACTGCCTCTCCATTAAGTCGTTTACAATTTTTGCTCCTGAAATACTAGCATTTTCAAGAAACAAAATCTACAGTTCATATGTTGAGTAATCTGGGCACAATATATGAAATAATCAAGAAGATTAACAACTTTAAATAAATGGGCAGTTATCTCTCGTGGAATCACCCGGCAATGATTCATAGGCAGATGTTGCTCCGAGAAGGCAACCTTGGACTCATCTGCTGCACCGGTGGCTGTGTTTGAAACAGCCATCTGCAGTGGCGCGTTCCTCAACCGCTGCACAACAGCTCCAGGTACAGTATGAGGACTCCCTACACTCAATGAATGTAAAATTGAGAATGACTGCGTCGGCGAAGGGCTGCGCAAAGACGACCCTACACCGCTATAGCGTCACTCTTAAAGTGGAGCCAAAGTTTCCCGTGGAGTTTTGTTGGCGTGTAAGTTTTATGAGGGATGATGAAATAAAGCAGTTGCCATAGTCATATTTTATTGGTGGTGCCACCTCTTGAATATAGTATTTTCTTTTGCCGCCCAAAACAAATACTAGCCTGCCGTGCGAACTAACTGTTGCGGTTTATTTCTGCTATGAGGTCCACGTTGGTCTATACTGGGAACAATGTTTCTGGTAAGGACGGAATTGCAAGCACTGAATTCCTTATGCTAGCGTGATTTGAGACGATGCGCGAGATAGAGTGACTATTCCGGATTTCTGGATTTCTAGTTTTCCGAAAAAGCTTTAATCACTTCAGTTTTTCTTACAGAATCGGTCTCCAAAATGAAGCCGTGGTGTGTTGCACTTCTTTTAATATGCATGGAATTATCTGTAATAGAAGGTGAGCGCGCTTTCACTTATATTGTTACCTTTTCTAACTAAATAAGCAAAAGTCCTAGTTCGAAGTCTAGTTCAGTGTTTTCTTGTGCATTAAATCGGGTGTTGTCTTCTCGGACCTATCAGTCATCTTCAATGATGACAAATTCACAAACCTCGCATTTGGATAATACTGTTGTTGTGGTTTATTTTGTAAGCTTCTTTTTTCAAAGAATATTTTTGCGCAAATTTACTTCTCTTCTGTACTTGGAAAATTTGCAGCTCACAATCCCCTATTTATATCAATGGTATCAGTTGAGCTGGCACAAAAGCGTTCTCTATATATTGCGCGAACTCCTTTCGAAGTATTCGGAAGTAACCAACAGAACACATCGGCTTACAAACTTTAAGCACCAGTAAAAATTACTTCATATATGTTCATATATCATTTTGCAATTGCGCGGTAATGTCTAAACGCCCTTACTGACAGTTTAACCGGAAGACTCTATGTACAGATCCATCTTTTTTCCATCGGCTCTGGTGCTGCAGACAGTATTGTCAGTGTCATGCAGGGGTTACTGCAGGCGATCGAGAAGGAAGAAGTACCGAACTGTATATTAGGTCCAATTCCAGACCATTAAGAAAGGAATGACACGGCGACTGCAATAGCAATAACTGCGTTAGGCGGTCGACGAAGAAAAATCACTGCCGCTATAGCCGCATAGAGCCTAAAGTTTCCGAACTACTTCCGAGATAACGCATGGTAAGCAACTGCGACTATTTCAGACTACGTAGAACTAGTTGCATGAGGCTATATGCACACATATATGATGACAGAGTGACTGGGGCGTGTACCGTCGGCTTTAAGTACGAAGAAACAAATATCAAAAAGCTATTACAAACCTTAGTGGAAAGCTTAGTGTTCAACTTTAAGAAATATGGGCGAACATAAGCTGTATGAGTGAATAGAAAATTGGTTTCATTGGGCTTGACGCCTAAAAGCAATTTAGAATATGAGGGACTCTATTGTGGAGGTCTTCGGTTAATTTCGACGACCTCAGGATCATTAACGTGGACAACATTGGAGAGTACAGGGGCCTCTATCATTTCGCCCTAATGTAAATGCGAGCGCCACAGCCGTGATCGAACCAACTTTCAGGTCACCGGCTCAGCACCATAACCCGCGAGCCACCGCAGCTCAGAATTATGCAGATTAATAATGAGTGAGTGCATAACAAGGACGCTGATTCTGATTTAAATTAATCTATCGTTTATTATTCCTAAAGGAAATGCTGACAGACCAACCGCACGACAACCAAACAGTAATCTTACTTTGTTCTTTGCAATAGTGTAGAAAAAAAACACGCAAAAAATCCGTGCTTCAAAATATAACTCCGCAAAAACACACAGAAAGGAGCACAGAGCAGAGCAACACAGAGCCAAATGCTCTGCCATGGCCCGAATAAATTAATGACTGTAAAATGAAATATGCTCTTGAGTCTAATCAAGATGGTTTTCCGCATTCAAGATGGTTTTCCCTAAAACTCATACTGTTTGCACATTATCGATCGAATGTCTACTGTCGCCTATTTTCGACGTGCCTACGTCTCAAATTTCCCCACTGGTGTAAAGTTTTTCACATTGACTTTTCATTAGACCGCAATAGCCACCGTAATTTTGAGCTTATATTTTCTTTTAACTGATTCCTTCGTATTTTTAGCACTACAGGGTTAACAGTGAATCTTGAATGACGCAAACAAGCCGCCATATCTCACTGCACATACTGCTTATATGAATGTTCGCATGTCTCTATTTGTTTACTTAGGATGCGGAAAAACGGGTAAATTGGTTTACTGCAAGCACCGCACTGAGGTGCACACTAAAATGTGTCCAGGAGTATCAGCTCGACCCTGCCCCAAGTGGACGTTCCAATGCTCATGTGACAAAAATCTTTTAGAAAACAGCAATGGAGACTGCGTACCCGAGTCAAAATGCCGTAAGTGTACTTCTTTGTTAACTTGCGATGCGTGCCCCTCGCCAGTTTTCATTGAAACAGACGCAAAATTCTACATGGAAGAATGAAAGAGCGAAGGAGTGAACAAAGTGAAGAACTATTTTTCTGCCGCCCACTTGTGCACACTGATATCGATATTTTTCATGCTACGCACTACGATGTTTTCTTGTACAGTTTGCTTTGGGAGAAAGTAAGTAGCTTAGAAACTAGGAAGAAAGCAGGTAAGTAGGGCAGAGAGTTGTAAGGGGGATTAGAGTGGGTGCGGGTGGAGCCGTCAGTCCAGACCCCATTGGCTTGGGCTGAAGAGTTGTCGATGGCAATGAGCGCCTCATGCTTGTCCAGGCCGACGCAGGTCAGCCGTTCCTCCCACTGCGTCAAGGCAACATTCTGCGGCTTAAGGTGTTTGGGTTTTTGCGGGCATACCCAAGTGATGGGAGCGAAGGTACGAGTTCGCCAGACCACAGACATGCATCTAGGTATAGTGTTGGGTGTAAACGATGCAGGTTAACGTCTGTGAGAGGTCTGAATATGGTGAAGGAGGTATGTATCCGCAGGAGAAAGGTAGTTGTGGGGAGCGGAGCAAAGGCGCCTGCTGGAGCATAAATTTTTCAGTCAGGGCGAATAATGAATGATAATGGCGTAGGACGCAGGGCCGCGGTTCGCCGCTTGGTGGGTTCAGTTACTAGCTAGGTTATCGGCCATTATCTTGCCATCCAGGCCCTCATGGCCAGGTGCCCACGTGCTGCGGCCGCGGGTGAAAGATCGGCAGGCTGCCTGTGAATCATATATTAGATTGGGGCAACCTAAAAAGATTAAAAAGTAACAGGCCCTGCCCTTGCGTGCACAACTGGCGTATAATAGGCTTAACCCATTTTGAAGATAAAAGAAAAGGTCCGAGGGCAATGGTATTTTTGCCACCCATAGGTGGGGAAAATAGGAAACAAATGAGGGGGGGGGAGGAAAAGCTACATAGCGACCCAAAGCCGAGGGAGCGGGCCCGGGGAGACTCCCCTGACCTCCCCTCGGTCGTACGGAGAGGGTGGATGATATTGATAGTTTGTAAGGTTGTCGGGAAAGCGGTTATGGGCATAGGGGTCTGATTGGGACAGTGAGTTTTTTGCTCCGATCCTTCGAATGCCTTGACTCCATTTCTGGCCTGCCTGGCCAGGACAGGGAGGGCGTCAAGACTGCCCACTGGTGCGGTCCCGCTAACTAGATGCCCGACCACCTACCGAACGCAACGCGCTTCGACCGCCGGACAAAGAAGAACCTAACCCGGGATCAGCTACCTCGGGCCCCTCTACGACTTTCGTGGTTTGTATCCAACCTGCCAGCTACTACCCGTCAAGTCCTTTTCGCGGTTTTTCAGACAACAGAAGTATGTGTAGTGTTATGAGGCAAATGGAGGCTAAGGTCGTCAGCCTATCGGCCCTCCGATCCTCGGCACCATGAACTAACACCTCCGGGGGGACCTACCTGTGCTTCCAACCAACCAACCATGCATTATCCTTTATCTTGCTCCGCGCCTACTGAGGAGGGAGTGTTCATGGCTGGGTGACCGGTCCACAAACCTAGAACGTGGCTTAGAGTGAGATGATCCGGGCCTACTACGCCAGCACTCCACAACACCAACGGTTCTCGCACTGGTCGCAGTACGCTCCTACCTCAGCGTCCCACAAATGACCTCAATTGCCCCGTGGTCAGCCGTCAGGCTGTTTCCCTGAGGCATCGCTTCCGAAGAGCCTGGCTGCTGTGAACACCCGCGCGGACCTGCTTTCCCCGTAACTAGCAACCAGCGCGTCGGTCGCCAGAATTGCACACGCCCGCGTGCGGGGGAAAGTTGCATGTATTTGAAAACCTTTTCACTTTTCACATGCCTTCCGTGCCGGATTCGTGGTTCCACCCTGGTAACATAACCAGGCCTGCCTCCGCTCCGGCATCGGACCGCATGAGCGCGACTGGCCCTCACAGTCGCTTGGGAGTCGCTGCCACTTTCATGGGGTTTCGTATCCCAAGAGGATAGGCCCCGGCCAACCTTTGCCCACCGCTGGCGTTGCACCGGAACAAGGCCTAGTAGCCGAAGCTACACCAACCCGTATCCGGTGACGGGGGAGGGGGGGGGCACGACCAGGCAGCAAAGTCGGATCCCCCCTGCCTCTTAATCAGTCAAAGTTTGCGAACTGCGACTGAGTGTCGCAGAGCTTGGTCGTTGGAGCAATCGCGATGGCTTTAGTGACAGCTGTATCCAGCGCCGCAGAGGAGCTGCCAAGCAGAAAGCGTTGGCATCATCCACCATCCAGGCTCGTCTGAGGATCGTCATTATGATGGAGGTTATCGAGGCGGGCAAGGGTGTGAGCTGGGAACTAACGGCTGCTTTCCGCATTTCCTTAAAGCGGTTATGGATGCCCAAGGCTAGGTGTCGTGCTGTAGGTTCGCACATGCATAGGCCGAGGGCGGTCTTATAAATAGTGCGGATAAGGACATCGAGCTTGCTGAGGTCAGCGCGGTTAAAGTGGTGGCAGGGACGCCGTATTGGAGCCCGCTAATGGCGAGGTTGTGGCAAGACGAGTGATATCCTTTTCATGCATGCTCTTGGGATCGCTCGCGATGCGGCACATCATGCTTAAGACATTAAAGGGACACTGAGGAGAAATTGAAGTTGGCTTGTATCGATAGAATAGCAGCTCCTGATCACGAAAACGCCACTCTTACTGAAAACAAAGCTCTTGTAATGTAGAAAATTGCAAGAACCAAAACACAGGTATCGCCGCCACAGGCCAACCTCGCAAGTACAAGCGTGATGACTTCCTAGGACAAGAGGCGCCACCTTGGAGGAATTTTCCTTACTTCATGGACGTCGTGAATTTCTGAGGCTAGCAAAGGAAGGTTGCGCACCGCACCGCTAGCCGTCAGAAATCACGGAGTCTGCGTTTACGTCATGTGTCACGTCACTCCGTTCTGATACGTCATAAGAGTTGCCGTGGCGTCATAAGAGTTCCCAGAGTTTGAATCAGAGCGGCGGGAAAAACTTTTCCATCTTCGAATCCAAATTCCTTTGAAATAAATGCATCTTTCGCGCCCGGACAAGCGGCAACGAAGCCATAAAATGCCGAACTATCAAATTTTGCTAACAAAAAAAAATCGATAGAGCTCTCCTCAGTGTCCCTTTAAGGATGGTAGTACGAAGGGTGGTGGTGGTGGGGGTAGGACGTCCGTCATGTTGGAGCCAGATGCTGAGAACCCGGACGAGGGTTGTTTCATCGGTGGGGCTGTTGCGTATGTTGAGAGAGATGCGATCCGGCGACTTCAAGTTCCCGCCATGGATGCGGAGGTCCTCGGATTTTTCTGGGCGTAATTTGCATGCCACCTGTGACGACAAAGGCCCCGACGGCATCTATAGCAGTTTGTAGTACGGCCTGGTTGTCAAAAAGGGAGCCCCGGACTGACCATATAAACTGTGGCCAATGTCCGGTTGTGTTGAGTTGTTAAATAAGAGTGCTCCATAACAATGTTAAAAAGTAGGGGAACAGCGCCTTTAGGGGTTCCCAAGCCTTTTGTGTTGCGAAGGGGAAGGAGGCGGATCGTTTTAAGCCGACTCGGATCTTAGTGGTGCGATCAGAGAAAAGGCGGGAACATAATGAAATATGCCACTATGGATTTGATTCAGTCCGTGATTCAGAAAGCACCAAAGATGTACTAATTAGAAGTTCATCTCCTGTCGGTATGCCTTAGAGAACATCCCAGGCAGCACAAGAGCATTGGGCGAACACTGGGTGATCATTGGCAAAAAATGGCATGAACGGCTGTCCTACATTGACATTTAGGCAAAGCGCTACCACTTTGACACATTGGCTGCACTTTCGGGCCAGTTTTAAGCCAACGTTCGGCCGATCGAGCGGCCAACGTAGGCTTGGCGTTCGTTCCGCGACATGGGCCTGTAAAGGCGACGGATTGACTTTCCAGCTTTCGAACACTGTCATCCAGCTTTCGAACATTGATATCTAGCTTCCAAACATTTATATCCAGCTTTCAAACACTGGTATCCTGCTTTCAAAAATTGGCACATGCAACATAACCCACTGCCCAATTACTGGAACTGTGGATGTACCATTCAACCTAGCAAATATTCATAAATGAGGGTGCCTAAGGATTCAGAAAAAATACCGGTTTATTGCATCGAGTTGCAAGGAGCGCGCTTCTAGCGCACGCAGAATGGCTTGCGCTGCTACCAGTCATCATGGGAATTAAAGGAAATGACAACCCAAGAACCCAAGAGCATGGTGGCAGAGGCTCGGGGAAAATCATTTATTTTCAAGTGTGCCGCTTGCCGATGATTTAGGTTGGACAATGCAGCTCGGCAAGCTGCTGTAGCACGGCTAAGACATCCATAAAGTGCTTAACGAAGCTGTCCTTCTATGAGCTGATCAGTCACATCTGAAGTAATCGTTCCACTCCTCCTGCAAGTGGACTCATGCACTGCACTCCAATTCCTCGTCCAGCTCTCTCACGATGACCTCAAAATGCGTCTAGCCTTCAAAGAGAGGCATGATGTCATGAAGAAACGAAATATGGCCGTTACAGTACAAAAATAGAAATAATTAAATAACCCTGAATTTTGTGGGGCACAGTTGTCGTGAAGACACTCGACACAAATTTTACAGGATAATTCGTATCAACTAACACCCCATTTTTGCACAAAGTGAAATTCCATTTGCCTGGTACCACATTTGTGATTTCAGTTTAATGCGCTGTTTCGCACCTCCAGTAAAGATATTCAATGTGAAAAAAAGAGGTAATGTGATATTGAAAGGACATTATTGCATTATCTTTTTAAATATCATAAATATGTTTCTCTAAAATGTGAGCGCATTTTTTATTCAGGTAAAGATGCACAGGTTGTAGCGTCTCCTCCTCTGTGCCGCCGTCAGCCTGACTTATGGGCATCTGGACAATGGAGCCTTCTCCACGATAACGCAAGGGTACACACTGCTCACAGCTTCACAAAATTTCTCGCCAAACACAGCATCACTGTACTTCCCCATCCGCCATACTCGCCTGATTTCTCCCCTTGCGATTTTTTCCTGTTTCCTCGTGTGAAGAGAGCCCTAAAACGTCGCTGGATGGGGAGCGTGGAGGCCACTTAAGACGCCACGACAAAGGAGCTGACAGCCCTGCCAAAAGAAGCGTTTTCCAACTCTTTCCAAGACCTCAAGAACCGTTGGAAGCTCTGTATAGATTGTGAGGGAGACTATTTCGAAGGGGTGCTACACAAATAATTTCAATGTTAAACGCATTTTTTTAATGGACTCAGTCTCGGAACTTTACCAACAACGGTTGTATTATGCAAGCAAATGCGCACTCTCTCATGGTATTATATATGGTACAAAAGGATTCAGAAGAGAGATAACTAGAAGGATAAGAATGGGGTGGAGCGCATATGGCAAATTCTCTCAGATCATGAGTGGCAGTTTACCAATTTCCCTCAAGAGGAAAGTGTACAACAGCATAATCTTACCGGTACTCACCTACGGGGCAGAAACGTGGAGGCTAACGAAAAGAGTTCAGCTTAAGTTAAGGACAACGCAGCGAGCCATGGAAAGAAAAATGATAGGTGTAACGTTAAGAGATCGGAAGCGGGCAGAGTGGGTGAGGGAACAAACACGGGTTAATGACATCCTAGTCGAAATCAAGAGAAAGAAATGGGCTTGGGCAGGGCATGTAATGCGAAGGCAAGATAACCGCTGGTCCTTAAGGGTAACGGAGTGGATTCCAAGAGAAAGTAAGCGGAGCAGGGGGCGGCAGAAGGTTAGCTGGGCGGATGAGATTAAGAAGTTTGCAGGCAAAGGGTGGATGCAGCTGGCAAAGGATAAGGTTAATTGGCGAGACATGGGAGAGGCCTTTGCCCTGCAGTGGGTGTAGTAAGGCTGATGATCATGATGATGATGACATATGACAAACAAGCTAGGTTAACATGCGTTGAACACCATTTGGCAGTCGATTTATTCGCTGGTCGTCGAAGAATCCTCAAATTTTAATAATAAAACCGTATTGAATTGTGGCTCGCAACTATTTCCGATGCGTCTCATTAAAAAAATAATGTTCGAAAGCAAAAAAAAATAATTTGCGACCAAGTAAGTAAAGACGTCAGCAAGAGTTTTAGACCTCATTGCAAATTACGCAGCCAAAAAATAAAATGCACAAAAAACAACATTTGAAACTACGATCTGCAGAAAAGGAAGGAAAAAGCAAATCGGAAAACACAGGGGAAGGCGCGATCACAAACAACGACGTACGTAAGTGTAGGAATCTCTTACAGCGTGATCGCGTGAGTTTATGAAACGGCGGCCTAATATTTTGCACGTACGCAACTTATAATTGTAAATTACGAAGCCACTGCTTCGTTTCTGGGCATTGCTAAAATTGCGCACAAAGTCGGCTTAGGGAATGCACTTGCACTAAGTTATTTTGTTTGATTTAGGATCTCCATTAAACAAACACCCACTGCGCAGTGTATCAGTGAATTCTCTAGAGAGAAACAAAAATAGCGCTCTTATTATTAAAAAAATTTATGAAATGAAAGTAATTTTTTTTTCAGAAGGAAGCCCCTTTGGGCTGGTTTTCAGATACTCGCACAAGCAGAGCGTGCAAAAACGCTTTCAAATACATAAATTCCATACAAATAGGCGGGTTATTATGCCCACAAATCTGACAAAGGCAACAGCGTGAGCTGTTTCTGTGCACTTGTAAAAAAAGTGTATTTTTTTATTAGCGGCTTGGCTCAGCCACATATAATTACACGAATCATTACAACTGGGTCATGCGAGCGCTTATTTGCTAATTACTAAATTTGCGAGACCTTATAAAAGTAACTTTAGTGGTGAGTTGGAGCCGGTTCTAGTTTCCAGTATTAACAATAGAATTCTATAGATCTGTAGTTGTCGGTCTGGATGGTGCCGGCGTCGGCCTTATGGGACAGAGCGGTTCGTCTGTGGCGGAATATGCACAGTCCACTACCACCACTGGAGTCGCCGTCACGTCGTTGTACAACTCAAAATCAGCGAATGAATAGAACAAAAGTCGACGGCAGCAGCACCATTGTTATACAGCGAGCGAATGCGTTTGTAATGCTTGCGAATGCGTTTCGAAATTGTTGTGAAGCACCTTATAACCCCGTTTGGTCCAGATGCCATTCGAAGTTTCGATTAGCATTTGACTCAAATGTAACTTACAAGTACGCGTAGCATACTGTTACTCAAATACTGCTCAAATCCTATAATGTGCTCCAGGAACATGTGTTTTGATCTCAAGGATCATCGTAAAACATCCACTTTGGCCACGTGTACGTGCAAATTACTGTTAAACTGACCCGAAAGAGGCCCATACAGGTCTCAAACCTCTTATAGAGGGCTCAAGTCAGTTTTTACCAATTCGAAAAATGATAAAATGTCTCTCTCTGTTGTGGCAATAATGAACTTTGCCATGTCGTTTTAGCAGATGTGGCACAAGGCTGACCGGCATTTTCCAGTATGCTTTGAACACTGAATGAGTGATGGCAAAGCTAGGCCAATACAGACAGCTTTCTGGAGTGGCATAGCCAATTCTGCAAAGAGTAGGAACATTCTGGCTAACATGGCTCGTGATAGCCATGATTCCAAGATGGCACGGCCAGGAAGAGCAAAGAGTGGGAGAATTTTGGCTAACGTGGCCCATAATAGCTATGACTTGATGACGGCAGAGCCAGTACTGGAAAACCGATGGAGAACCAGGGCCATCATTGAATATGTTAGTAATAGGTTCGGCCAATATCGGATGCTCATTGAGGACTCTGGGCCTACTTAGGGCCATGCTTTGCCAAACATTTCCTAATATTGGCCCGCTGTAGTGTGCTACCTGGTAACGGGGGTTTATTGGGTTTCGGAATCAGGGTCACATCTGCATGCTTCCATTGAGAGGGCAGGTGAGAGAAAGAACATAACACAAACTAGACTATTCAGCTTCACACAGAGAGCATAGGTGAAGTTCCTGCTCCTGTATGTCGCTCTCTCTTTCCTATTGTTATCATGCTGAACTCGGGAAAACATGTGAACGCCACCGGCTAATAAACAATTTCTTTATTATAGCTGCTCCTTGGAGGAAAGAGCCCTTATGCATCTCACGTGTAAAAAAACAAGAATCCAGATATAGTGTAGATAGGAATGTTGCCCGTACGTACCAATGCGTTTTGTAGCTCTCAGCATCACACGTAGGACTGGCAAGATGGAAAGTCACCGAAAAAGCTGCCTTAATAGTGCGGCAAATTCATGCCGGCTACCTCAACTCGTAGCGGTTGCTGTATCGTTATTAACAATATCGAACATCTTTGTTTGGTCAAGAAAATGGTCAGATTCTACCTCGTTTTCATCAGTCTTCGATCTGTTAAGAGTTGTTCTCAAGGACGGCTATGGGACTTATACCCCTGTCACACGGCATTCCTCGAAGGCCTTTCCAGCAAATGCACCTTCTCACCAAAGTGGGGAATTTTGTTCATTCGTTGAGCTCAATTTTTCTCTTTCTAATTGCTTGCTTGAAAGAACTGCAACAGCTGCTCTCATCAGCAGCAGCAGGCTTTGTGTATTGCCTTTGCCACCAGGGGCACTCGGCGTTGCTGGAACACATTTACTGTCTTAAAACCTGGGCATAAAATATAAACACTCTTACAAAAAACAATGCCAGACACACCTTTGTATTTTTAAAAGATGTTTTCAAACATTGTTGGCTGCATCAAGTTTTTTTCATTGCTTTTACTTTTTGACGTTGGATGGCACTGCCATCGCAGGTTCTCGAAGGCCGCGCCTTTGGGCTCCAAAGGTCTCGGACGGGCGCCTTCGCCCCCAAGGCCCTTAGCGGCAAATGCGCAACATTTGTGCCGTGAAGCTGCACACCTTACGCCTTTGGATATAAGGGCCCGATTCTCAAAGACATTAGCGGTTCTCGTGTGACAGGGGTGTAAGGTGACTCCGGGAACCCGTTGGCAGTAAGACAATAGTAAGGCTTATCGCAAGAATTATCCCTAAAATGCCTCGAAATAATTTGTGTTGTAAATGAGCAGAGAGACTTCCACCGCTGTCTTTTCATCGAGGGTTCGCGATTTTATTCATCAGTGCACTTACAGTTAAAAGCTGGTCGCACTTCTTTCTCTGGATTGAGAAGGCTCATCTCTGGTGTCCAGAACGCACAATAAATGTGTATTGGACAGCCACTATTAAACATAACAGCGCACCTCATAGACCCCACCTCCGCCCCCTGAAAACAATGCGGTAATTGGAGGCTGCTGCAGGACCAAGGTGATGTAAAAATTGCATCGCTTCTGAGCTTAGTGGTTCGTTTACCCTAACCTCAGCGAAGTTTTCTTTCGGAAGACTTCTGCGATGAAATAACAACACATTTGTTCTATTACACTAGTATCTCTAAAAAGTTAGTAAAAAACCACTAACTCGTTTTTCAGGACGAGGTGGAAGAAAGGCTGGCAGTGTCACTGTGAAAGAAAGCCAATAATGTTGTAGGCATCATATTCCGGTAGATTTAATCTGTATTTGTGCGAAAAACATGAAATTTCTTCGTAACTGTTGTGAGAAAGAATGAAAACTTAGCCTCCAAAGTTTTTTCTGCCTTTATCGGTAGTTTGAAGAATGTCGAGGGGTAGCTTGCCTGAAGCGGTGACATAGGGCTGAAATCGAGAAATGGTAGTCTTTTCAGTTCGCTTCACGAAATATAATTGCAAGAGGCGCTCGAAAGGTTAGACTGGGGCGAGCTGGGCTCATAGAGAACAAAGGACAACATTTAACTGGCTGTGACAATGCTCTAATAAGTAACTCATGAAATTAATGAATTGGAGCTTGGACGGTGGAGCCCACAGGGCAGCGCCCCTGCAGCAGCTGCGGCAATACATTCTCCGTCGGTGAGTATGCGTTGATCTTACAAGTGATCGCTGGACAGGGCTGCCTCCCTCTGCTCCGTTGTAGCGTTGGTATAGAACCAACTGCAGTTGGTTCGTTCGAATTCCCAAGTTCTCGGATAAAGGGCTGTTCGTACGCTGCACGAAAAGCAAATTCACAATTTTTAGGTAGGATCAATTTTTCTCTAAAGATGTTTGTAAATTTTTTGATTTTAATGTCCTCGAGCGGACCGAAAGCTCTCTGCTAACTTTTTTGCGGGGTGTGGAGTAGCGTTAGTGGGCTCTTCACAAAATCAGCGGGATTGCACTGCACGTCGTTAAGAACGGGTCTGAATCCCTTTCACCGTCAACTGCTCGGCTGCTATGTCCGCGAGCTATGGTAGCGGTTGGTTTCTATTTTAAGCATTTTGTTCGTTACACCATCGGGCCCGGGGGCTGATTTGGTTTTTAGCTGGAGTATTTCTGCTCGAACCTCAAATTCGTTTATAGGCCTGTCTATTTTGCTGTTGGATTTACCCTCGTAACGCGGTATGGAGTTTTGGTGGTGGAGCCCATATATCGACAACGAAATGCATGGAGGAGTTCCTGTTCCGTACCTTGAAATTTATTGCTTAATGTCACCCAGTTTTGTCGCTGTGTTAAATTACAACATTCTGGATCTAGGAGGTGCCGAAGGAGCTTCCCTGATTTGCTGAGGCCGCTGTTGCCCTCAATCTGGTCACACATTATTCTCAAGTTCTGATCGCAGAGTCTAAGTGCATATTCCTTAGTCTCTTTGTTATGGCACTCTAGACGTCTTCTGAGATTGCCATTCTACTTTTCTTTCTTTAATCGCTTTTCCATACTAGCTTTGGCCTTCCAATTACGAAGAAGGCGGTTGTCCAGTACTTCGAGAGTTCCGCGTTGTCGTCGAGCTTCTAAGTCGCATTCTTAGCATCACTGTGGAGTTCCCCCGCCCATTGTTTTATGATTGTGATTTCTGCCTTTCTCTCGTCCTGGTTATGAGCGTGAAATTATTCTCATGTTTAAGAAAGGCAATCGTGAATGTATTAACAACTGCCGTCCCATTCGCATTCCTCTGTTTCTTATCAAAGGTATAGAAATTTGTAATCTACAATATAGATGAACTATTTCACTAGGTTTAACCTACTTTCTGGATATTAGTTTGGCTTCAGAAAAGAATTTTCGACTGAACTTGCGGTAATTTTTTTCAGTAGATGATTAAACAAATCAAAGACGACTGGTGACTTTTTGGAGCCATAATTATTTATCTTACGAAAGCATTTGAAGCCTTTAACCACCGGATTCTCCAATATAAACTTCAGTTGCTTGGAATCACGGGTCCATCTTTGCAGTTCATCAAAAGATCTCTTAATGATCTTGTTCAGTTCGTACAGATAAAGGCGAAATCTTTTTTTCGCAAAGCCTATTAACATCAGAGTCTCTGGGGGATCAATTTTAGGAACAATATTATAATAACAAATAAAAATTTACTCATGTATTTCATAATTCTAACTATTTTTTACGCGGATGTCACTACGATTTTTTCTCTGATAAAAGCCGTGCCACGCTCCAAAAGAAGCTTAAGACAAATTCAAGCAAAATACATTCTTCGTGTTCGAACAACTTACTGCGTATCAGTTAAGAAAAAACAAAATTTCCTCTATTTCCTAAGCCTCAAGTCGCAACCACTACATCCTTATCATTGTTACTTTACCGCCATGTCATACGGCCTCATCATAGCAGTAAACTTCTCAGTGTAAGCCCTGTACAAACGCATGAAATCAATGATTATACGCAATTCCTGATTCGAAAAATTTTCTTGCTATTCATATCATTATGAAAACACGATTTTTGTCTCAACTGTATATCATCCTCTAATTGTATCATGCGTGTATTCACAGCGACTTGTCTTACAGCCTGTCATCTTGTGTTAACACTACGCAGTTCATACAGACCAGATTCCGATACTTCAAACCAAGCGCTCCGATTAATGATCTTCAGCCCATTTTGCGCTCATTATGCTCTGCGGTATATTCAACTAAACATCCTGCCGGTTCGGCAACTATCTAGTCATAAGCTCGCCGTCCTCATGTTCCGCCTGGTTCATCGCGATCTATTTTTGATGCTTTTACCTGTGTTTATATCTTTAATAGTAATAATACCAAATTTTCTGAAAGCCTCAACCTTCTCCTACCTAAGATGTGTACTAATTTTTGAAAGTTCAGTATCTTGCTTGTAGGAATATTTTTATACAATAATAGACCCTATGAAATCAAGACTTCTACAACATGCTATTATCACCTCGCCTTTCATAAAATAATTTCTTCATAAAATTACGATGACCACTTTATATCATGACCAGCACTTTGTTGTCTTTATTGTACCATCCTATACTCCTATTTTTATCATTGTAATGTAAATTCTCTTGCCTCCTCCTAGCCCGTGTTCTGTATGCGTTCTCTAAAAGAAGTTATATTTATGTTTTGAACATTTGCACTGTTTCTTCCTGTTGTTTCTTTGCACCGTTTTAAAAATATTTTTATCACCTTTCATTTGCACTCTGATTTATTATTTCTTGTTGCGTTCCTATTCCACTTATTGCTGCTCTGCTTGCCATATATATAGTGCTCAAACCACTCACTTTGTGCTAGGTTGGACCTGCATATAGTTTCCAAACTTTGGAAACTCCTGAACTGTTACAAATTATAAGCAAAATTTGTATGTGCTAAGAATTATAATATTGAACTTCAATTACCTGAGGCATTTAGGTGTCGCACTCCTTTCCGGAGAAACCACAACCAGATGGCACCCGTTTATGGAGCGTACTGTGAGCGACGCAACGCCAATGGCTTCAATTTACAGCACTTAGAACAAATGCCTGGAATTTAACCAACGGCTAGAGCAAATGAAATATTTTTATGAAGGACGCAAATATTCTATGTTTCTGTCTTATCCATAAGTTATAGTATTATTTGGCATGAAATTTAAAGGCAGAGTTCTTCCTCTTAAACTTGTCACAACGAGCTCCTCATTTCCCTTAACTTACCTATGAATATTGGAAAAATTGCAGCGCAGCAGTAACAAATACGAGACGAGAAGGACGCAAACACAAGCGCTGTGTTTGCGTCCTTCTCGTCTCGTATTTGTTACTGCTGCGCTGCAATTTTTCCAATATGCAGAACCAACTAGCCAGTCACTATGTTTTACCTATGAAGCATATTGTTTTATGCACAATGGTTGAACCGTATTCTTCGCGCTCGAGTGGCCAATTTTACAGCCTAAATAAATTTCACTAACCCGACCAATACATTTGCGCTGGTCGTGTCCATTAGGACGTGATCGATTTGACCGTGATTTCAACTCCTTGGTCTCGATTGGGAGAAATGGCCGTATTATTAGAATTTACGTTAAATAACTTGGTCCAGGAAATATGAGACTTAAATTTAAACGCTATACGCCAGACATAAGGCAAATCAACCTGCTTCTAAATATAATGAGGTTATCGAAACGGAAATAAGAGTTTTTTATATAATTATAGCAATATATGCAAGGGTTTGCTTGTAATAAAAGGAGAACTTTTAAACAAAGTTCTAAATAAGTTGAATGAGAGCCTATCTAAGCCCAAATAACCGCAGCGGTGGCCGAGTGGTTGAGCATCCGCCTCGCATGCGGGAGGTGCAGGGTTCGATCCCCAGTGCCGCGGGTACCCACCGGTGATACAATAGGTACAAGCTTTACCTGGTCTGGTGCTCGGCTTATTTAGGGTGAAATGCTTGGAAAATTGGTCTTTGACCCCACCTTGAGTAATCTAAAAATACCTTGTGCCATGGCTCTCTGGCCAGCGATGCCCTTGTGCCATAAAAAATCTATAATCATAATCATCTAAGCCCAAATTATCTAAGAAAAACAAATTCTTCCTCATACACTTTTCCGGCTAGTACAGCAATCGCTTTATGTCCTATAGATCGGTACCACATTGGAAAAAGTCATATGAACCCATCACAACGCAGGGGATGTCAAATCTTGTTCAAATACTCTGAAAACTCCAAAAAGAGGCAAATAACAGCAGTTACAAAAATATAACTTTCAAAAACCGCTACGGGAAAAAAAAAACAGGCCCAAATAAGAAACTAACAGTGGTGCTGCCATCAATTCTCTGGGTTAGTTCATCGGGTGTTCTTCGTCTTCTCAACCAAAGTCTGGTGATGAGGCTGCATCTTCAGACGAACAGCTGCCTAAACCATCGACAGTCAATCGTGGACGCAAGTGAATCACAAGGTTCGCTGAGAGTCACACTGCGTGCCATGCTTACGGAGGTGGCCATTCCGGACTTCTAACCTCCGCTGTTTTGACAACGGCGCAAGAATCGGCGCCACAATTAAAACAGACTAACTAGTAAGGAATTTAAGTATTTTTTTCACGCTTAAGGAGATGTCGCACAGCAGGCACCAGAACAGCTTGAAGAGAAAAGGTGGATATGTAAATCTTATCACAACACCGTAAACATGTTTGTTTAACACGTTTGTATAAATATCCATCTTTTGGAGACTTTTTCTTTCAGTAACCCCATGTCGTATATCCAAGATGTGATCATCTATATATTCAAAGTTAAACTCTTGACCTGCCACTCGCCTTTCTTTGCTAACACGTTCAATTCCCGCGATATAATTGAATTTAAAAGCTAGCAGCGGGCCATTTATATAAAACAAGATATCAAAAATGCTTCACAGCTCGTTCTCTGTGACGCAAATGTGTAAAAAAGCCATCTTTTCAATCCCGTTGTCATAGATAGTGCGTTTAGTTGTGGTGCTTATGTTAGCCCTAAAATGGTTTCTTTTGTTGCTTTCTAGTGTTGTTTAATTTTAGTCGTGTTCAAAGTGCTATATTTGTAGCAGTTCATCCTCGTCTACTCAATAGCTTTTCTCTAAGTTCCGTTAAGAGTAACATGAGCAATTAAATCAATTAATAATTCATCATTTTCTTAGAAGAAGGAACTGGAGAACCGTCGGAATCTCATCCGAAAGTTGATGAAGAAAAATACAAAAACACCATGAAGGTGCGTCGAATTCTGCTTCATTGTTTTTTTGTTAGCTTGTTGTAACGACGATACGAGTAGCTCCGTTACTGCTGTATCGCTCAAATGTTGCTTACTTGATTTAAGACCTTGCAATCAAACTTTTTGGTGTGGCTTCCAAGGGTATTATATGCAGTTTGTGCGCTAAACGACGCCACATCATGACGCGGCGGGCACCATGACAGGCCTGTTATGCCTAAAATGCATGCCTAAACAAGCATAATGCTTAAACTCTCCAGCACAATTTCATAGAAGACCTGAAATGGCTGGCCTGAAAAACTGCGGAACAACAAAGGTACAGAATCGCACTCCAGAGCTTGTTCCAGCCATTGGTTTCGAAAAAGGAACATCAAGTTCTTTACTATAAAATCTAGTTCTTTTCCTGTTAAACGGGCACATTTTGACAAGGGTGGCTGTCAAAATATGGTGTTTTAACATGACCTCTGGGTGGCTACCATGAATAACATTAACCTCCATTCTTTTCTTGAGTTCTGTCAACTTTTCGACAACATAATTAGAGCAAAGAATGTTTCATCAATTGGCGTTTCGATAAGCGTCGTTTTCTTTCATCTACTAGTTTGTGCATCCGCCTCGCATGTGGAAGGTGTGGGGTCAAGATCTCCAGAGCAGCCGGGTACCCACCGGTTACAAAATAGGTACAAGCTTTCCCTGGCTGGGTCGTGGGCTTATCTGGAGGAAATTGGTCTTCTAGCCCACATTTATGACGCCAGAACTGTCGTACTATGGCATTGTTAGGCCACAGATGCCGTTGCGCCATAAACATTCATCATCATCACCATAACCATAATTCCTGAAGTCCGTGTGGTGTAACTGTCGGCGTAAAGAACTGAAATACTGCGACTCAGAACGCAGACCTGAAAGCTGTCATTGCATAACATGAATTGTGAAAAAGCTTGTCCCTCAAAAAAGCACCTTCGTTCAAGTAATGCGCCATGTGAGTGGGTGCATTTATAGTTTTTTGTCATTCAGACTGACGGCACCTCAGTTAGCAAAATTCAAACATTTAGAGGCAGTGGAATCCAAACATTCTGAAACTTAATTTTATGCTCTCTTATACAATGAACAGCTGCACGTTGCTTTTTGTAATATCAGAAGAATGTAACGTATCTAGAGGGCTTTGGTGCAGGCTGTTCAGAGGGTGTAATTGTAGGGAGAAATAAAATGTGGTTTGTTAAAGAGAGGTGCGTTGTTTAATAGTCGACTTTTTACCCCCCGAGCCACTTTTTATTCCCTTCCTTGCCGTGCCTTACCCTCGCGCGATTAAAAAGCAACGGAAATTACAATATTGCAAAACAGAAGGCCTGATATGTCCTTCTGCTGGACAGTGAAAATGAAAAGTTTGCCATGGATTGGCTCTACATACGGAGGATCGAGTCGTAAACAGAGAAAGCATTGCCAGATAAACCAGTCAATGGTGCACTTCTGTGCGGGGGTAATTGAGAAAATTCTAGAAGCTTAAAAAACATCGAAAGAAAAGCAAGAAATTTCTTCTTCTTCCTGATTGGGAGAAGTAACAATAATTATTTAATTCTAGCTCCCACCCGTCTATTAAGCGAACTCATCCTTTGCTCTCAAGTCCATTATGACTGAAATCTGCCGAATTAATCGCCTTCTACGCCACTGACTTCAATGTTGATTTTCTATTATGCTGCCTTTTCATTTATTGGTATGAAAGGAGCTTTTATAATTCACTGGTGCCGTGAAAAATCTCTCATAATTTTATCGCATATAGCCATATATAACGAGTGTCCCAGCTAAATACCACGAAGTATACTCAAAATACAAAGAATCCTGGGTGTGTGAAACCGTGCGAGTTCTGTAAAGAACAATGTGGCATTTTCTGCATCATTTTTTTTGCCGTGAAAAGATAGTTAACTGAAATTAAATATATACCTTATTTTGAAATATTGACTATGGGATAAAACGTACATTCCGAACAATTAACAGGTGTTGAAAAAAGCAGAAAGAAATTTTATAAGTTGTCATCATTTACGTCTATCTTATGAAATGTAAATAAATCCAGCGAAATACAAAACTGCCGCATACTAGCGGTGATACTTTAGAGCCCTAACATGCGCTCTGAGTACACAATCAACTTTTGTACAGACCGCTGTGCCTGAGATTACTTTTCGTTGAAAGTGAACAAAAAATATACGCCTCAAATTGATATCCTTTTTCAGACCGCTAGTTTTCATGGAAATGCTCAGCCTGAAAATGCCCACTTTTTTCCTTAAACCAATATTTTTAAAACACCAATTTTTGTTTACTAAGAAATCTGCTCTACAAAACGAAAAAGAAAAAACGGCAGACAACCCTACACGGCTCTCAACACCACTAAGTTTGTTTGATTCGCCTTGAACACACTGTCATTTTTAAAACTTTGTTACAATTTTGGGGACACCTGACTTACTGAAGAGCTAAAGTTGCATTTTACTTTCTTAAAAGCGTTCTTTTGACCACATACTTCTAGTTCATTCAAGGCACAGAAGATATTCATGTAGTGCAGATGCCGGAGGACATTTGGATTTTTTCTCCTTGCTTCTGTATGAAATCCGCACTTATTGGAGCTACCGGTACTGAAAATACACATTCGCTCGAGGAGAATGACCAAGGAATTCGCCGCACGATTGAGTGCTATACGCGTTGGACGAGCCAGTAAGTATTTCAAACTACAAAAACATATCATTCCAGCACACAGCCTGCTGCACTTGTATGTAGGAGACTTTAATTTTGTCCAATCCGGTTGTAAAAATGTGGCACATTAAATGTTGCAAGACCAAACCAGTTCGAATTGCTCTTCTGTCAACAAATTTTGCAGCTGGTGACGGATACTTGAGCAATGGTACGGGGTGGTGGAAGCTGCTGGACCACGATAGTTGACAGGATGAGGAGGAGGCGGAGGAAAAGCAGGGAGGTTAAACAGAAGAATAGCCGGTTTGCTACCCTGCACGGGGGGAAAGGGGTGAGGGGATTGAAAAATGAAGGAGGAAAGAGAGTTGCAGGAAATTGAAGTCACCGATAGTTCGGTAAAGTCACAGCCTATCGTGCAGGTCAGAAGTTCTCAAGAAGTGGAGCAGAGCCTTGGAGGCCTTCACCGCCGACGACCGCCGTGGCCAGTGGCCGAGAATCTTCGTTTCCGTCAGTGGGCGTGGATGTAGACGCTCCAGCGCGAGGCAGAGCGACTGCTTTTCGGCGCTGTAGGCAGGGCATTCTTAAAAGAATGTGGGCTATAGTACCTAACGGGGTTTCTTATTGGCCTCGCGGAATAGCCGAAGGGGGCCGAACGGAGCGGCGGACCACCGCGCTAGAATGGGGGCGGCCATGCGTAATGCTCGCACTGACCAAGAGCTGCAGGCTGCTCGAGTGTATTCTTGAAGGTAATAGATATAAGTGTTCGGTGGGTTCCATAGCAAAGAAAATACCCGAAGCGAAATTTTCAAGAAGAGGTCACTGCTACGGCTGCACAGCTACTGCTGAGAACCCAGAATAATGAATGAGAACCCATAATGGCCTAGCGTAAATAGTGTGCAATTTTTTAGACTTATCCTTTAGCATTGTCCGTAAAAAGTGCGACAGAATATTTTGAAGCGACTATACTAGCTCTTTTTCTAAGCCCGAAAGGTAAAGGTTTTCGCCAGGTAATGCCCACATACGCCAGGACGTTACTTTTATTAAAGAAAACGGGGATTCTTGGAATGCGGTTGCACAATGCTGAAATGTATAAACTGCCGAACTGCCACAAGCATGCATCTGCTCAGCTATATCATGTCGTGTTGGTAGAAAGATACCGTAGCAATGCCTTGACTAGACTGTATTGCAAAAAAAAGGTTATTTATGCTTGCTCCGGAATCGGCCAAAGCGTGATCGGTCCCTTCCAGCAGCATCATGCGCCTCAAAAATGAAGTGTCTAGGCTCTATTCTTTACGATGTGCGCAACCATGCTGCTTCAATTGGTTGATTTGCCGTTTGAATTCGTGACGTAGACCGCATGATTACATGGCGATTTTTAAACTTTGTCAGCTTAGGTTAGAATGTAAACTTTTTTGCGCTCTTAGGTTGAGAAGATACTGTTGGCTCTAACCCGAACCTGAACTCATACTTCAGAAATCTGCTCAAACCGGAATTAATCACAATTCTTTCCACCCTTCACATAACAATTGATAATTTTATGTTTATCAAATCAATAATGAAGGTCATTTAAACATACTGCACCGAGAGAATAAAATTTACATGAACAGAGATACCAGCAGCCGAGACAGCTGCGCTGAGCGCATAAAGCAGCGAGGTGTGTTCGTCGTCGTCTTTGTGTTCGACTCGTGGAATAAGTATATACTCTTTGTCGTTATGGAGGGAGCATCCCAAACAGAAGCCAGAGGTGTCTGGCGTCCAAAAATTTAATAATAAGACTCGTTCAGCCAGGACGGAGTGCAGCCGCCGGCAAGCCCTGAAGGCGCAGTGCCGAGATGTCATCGCGTCGCCATCGAATTGTGATCTGCGCCCCCCCGCTGGGCGTACTGGGATATGTTGTCTTCTTCTGGATCCGGGCACAACGCTGCACGCTACAGCCCCCCCCCCCCCCCCCCCAACGATATAGTAGTGGGACAGCGAGGTGGTAAGCCTGGTGGAATGGAGACGTCAGGGAAAGTCTGTTGGCAAAGTGGAAACGAGGCCGGGTGGAGCTGCCGGGAAAGGCCTCAGGCTTCGGCCGGTCGGCCAAGGCTGAATCGTGGTGGCCGAGGAAGGGGCTGTGTGGTCGAAGGCGGATGCACTTGATGTCGGGTGTCGGAGTGTGAGTGGTAAGGGGCAGCAGACAAGCCAGAGCGGTGACAAAGGCAGTGCAAAGGGTGCTGTATACAGGTGACGTACCGCTGCGACAATAGCGCGGCGAAAGCAGCCTGTAGTGGGCCGGCCGCACAATTTGGCGTGTGTCCGGAAGACACCGATAAGGGATATGTGGCCCAGACGGGGAGACTGCAGTGCATGTGTCTGATACTGTGGGACAAGCCAGGCGGGGACCAGTAATGGCGACTTCAAGTGTCGTGGTCATTGTGGCAAGCACCGAGGAAGCTGCTGAAGCTTCCCTGTCTTGGCAGGCTAGGTAATTCGTTAAGGGTGGAAGAAAGCCGATGATGCAAAGCGGACGAGAAGGCAGGACTGTCTATGCCACTGAGTCGTGATATGAGGACGGCTCCAGAGCTGTGTGCAAGCACTCAGAGGGCGTTGAGCGAGACTGAATGGGTGTAGTTGGTTCGGCCCAGGAGGTCAAAGCAGAAATAGGAGGGTCGTGCAGCTCCTCAACAGTGGCAGCGGCGGAATGTGAACGCGACGCAGGTAGTGGCAGGGCGTAGGATGGTGAGAGGGTCGCCGGCTGGAGTGACTGAACGGGCGCCGGAGTTGTAGGCACAATGGGTGGAGGCGCCTGCGGCTGACAGCGAGAACGGAAAATCAGGGAAGTCGGAGCAGTGGAGGACATCTGACATGTCGCTGTGCTGGCCATGAAGAGGTCCGGGGCCGTGGACAGCGGCACCTCTCAAGCATGGTTGTTGCTTGCGAAATTGCAGGGCTGTGAACAGTGACGAGCGCGGGAATCGTAGCACGCGTGAGACGAGCGGCGGCGACGAGACTGTCGTGAATTGGTAGCGCTTCCCCGACTTTCCGAAGGGGAACGCTAACACGAGCAGGTTCGAACAAGACAAGAGAACAAAGAGATCAAACAAAATAAAACGCGGCCGTATTTATAATTTCAAGGAAATGAGCCGATACGAAACGAAAACAAAGAAAACACTCTCAACACGTGTACTACACCACAGAAATAAAGGAAAGAGTTCACAAGGTACTTCCGGTGAAGCGGGGATGCCTTTCAGACAAAGCGGACGCGGGTGGATGTAGTGCGATGCGTTGTTGGCGTTGCGTCGAAGAAAGCGGCGGAAGGGAGCCAGCTGGTGGCAGGAGCGGAGGAACACAGGGAGACACCGGTGACCTCCCGTCAACAGCCCGAAGAACTTAGCAGCAGCAGAAATAACAAGCGTAGCCGAGACCCGTCGATGGTGGCACGAAACGCCAGAGGCTTAAAGCAGCCTATCCAAGGGTACCTTTAGGCAGCACGGACCCTCAATCCATCGGCTGCCACTTCCACGCTTGCAGGGACGCCGGAGGCTTGCGTCTGTGATCTAAGATAGGTCCACGGCAGCACGGACCCAACGTCCGACGGCTGCCACCTTCACACTTGAATGACCCAATCTCCGCTGCGCTGTCGCTCTTCACACCTAGGTTTTCTGACACGTCATCTCTCCGCTCCTCGTGCTCGCCACCCTCTTCGTCGCCGTCGGCTCGCACACACCATTCCCACGCGCACACGCGCAACGCTGGGATGTCACGAGCAGTGCTCGATTGTGGACGCACCACTGTCGGCGCACGTACCGCACGCAAAAAAGTTATGTGGATTAGCTCAGATAATCCAGGATATATACAAAGCGAAAGATGTCGGCGTTCACTGTGTTCATTGGCGTTGGCGTTGAAAATGTTCTAGATGGCGATGGATTTCAGCAAAGGAAGGGCGCATAACTGGCTCCCTGGATATGCGGACGCCTCATTCGTGCTTTGATACATGTAGTGGTGGTGAGAGAGAGATGTGGCCTCTATTCATTAGCGCTTACAGCGTTGTGGCTGAAATGCGGCACTGCAGCAATACCTAAGCCGCAGCGTTCATTTGGTGATCAATCTCTCGCGATGAACTGTTAGCTGCATGCCACCTCCCAGGGTGGCAGGGAGGGCGCGCTGCTTATAGAGTGTGCTGAACGCAATCAAAGCTGGCTTTTGCAGTTGGACACGAACGCTATGTACATCGAAGCGAGATTGTGGTCTCCACTTACCCGCGGAGCCGATTGTACGCCTTTCCCTTCGTGAAAATGAACGGCCTTTGCAAAGTTGTCAACGCAAATGAAGTCTATGAACGCCGTCGGCTCACTTGTTTGGTTTATGAGGAAAGGAAATGGCACAGCAACCGTCTCACATATCTCGGTGGACGCCCTCACCGCGCCGTAAAGGAAAGGGTAAAGGAGGGAGGGAAAGAAGAGAAAACAGATAATTGAAAGTAGGATGTTGATGAAAGGCGCGGCGCTGCGCAGCGACGGTACACCTGTGGCTCGGTGCTACTAGTGGCGCATGCGTAGTAGTAACTAGGAAGCGAGAGAGAGAGAAACGAAAGGTCAGGCGACGAAGTCGGCGGCGGCCCCTGCGCCGTGCGTGACGTCACTCGTGCTCGGACATACACCGGCTAGCGCGAAGCGCGGATTTGACTAGCGTAGTGAAGCTTTTCGCTTCAAAATCCCCTAAGAATTTGTTGTGCACCTCACAGAGACCAGGAGGAAGGATCGTTGCGGAGTGCCTCGTAGTGCCGAGAGTGGGACGAGGTGCCAGCGCGATGTGTTCGCAGGACAGTGCTGTCGAAAGGCAGCTTGTCGATATCGTGGCTGAGCGTCGCGATGGGGGCGAGTGGCCTGTCTAAGCGGTCGCCACTGGCTGATCGTGCAGATGTGACAGGAGAGGAGGAATAGTGAACCACAGGCAAGACGTGCATGAGCTGGTCAGCCATCTGGGCCGGGAAGTGGTGACTGCATTCAACACGGTCAGGATCGCGCGCACACGCTCAGGAAGGCGTTGCAGGAACAGTTCCTGCAGCAGCGATGTGTCCACATACGAAGAATGGTTAGCAGCCAGGTGCATCATACGAAGCCGGAGCTCCGTGGGCTTGTGGCCGCCGAATTCTTCCGCTTGAAGCAGGCATTGCAGGCGACGTTGCTCCTATCGTCACAAGTGCGCCGCATGAGCGGCGCTCGTAGATGGTCGTAACTGCGATCAGCAACGGTGAGCGCAGAATGTCTTGGACTGTCGTAGCAGTGACAGAAGGGAGAGCACCAATGACATGATCGTGCATGTCCTTCTGAGATGTGATGCAGCGTAGGCGAAATTTGGCTCGATAGTCAAGAACCAGAGTTCTGAGCCCGAGGGCCAGAATTCGGGCAGCTTCAGAGCGGGGCGGAGCTCATGCAGGAGCGGCGGCGGGCACGATAGAAGCGACGAGGCAGTGGAGGATGCTGTCGCCATCGCTTACAGGATATGTTGCAGGCGTGGAAGACAGCCGGGGTCTCGAGCTCCGTGCAGCGGTTGGCATAGGCTGATGCAGACGCAGAACAGGGAACAGAGGAGGGGCAGCTCGAAGTCCACACTCACCAGTTTGTGCAAGGAGCATCCCAGACAGAAGCCGAAGGTGTCTGGTGTCCGCAAATCTATTAAGATGACTCGTTCAGCCACGAGGGAGCAGAGCCGCCGGCAAGCCCAGAAGGTGCAGCGCCGAGATCCGATCACGTAGCCGTGGAATTCCGATCTGCGTGCTCCCGCCGGGCGTGCTGGGGTACATCGTCTTCTTCTGGAGCTGGGCACAACGCTACATCGTCATCGTCCGCAATCTGCATCATCCCCAGCGGCGGAAGCGCCGTGTCGGTGCAGGGTGCCGACACACGAACGATGCTATAGAATTTAGGCGGAGCTACGTGGACGATGTCGGTGCCCGGGCGAGTGAACGATTACGAGTACGCATGGGAGCGATTTTATAGTTTATATCACTCACTAAGCACACCACAAAGTTGGGGCCACTGTAGTGGAAAAAATCTTCACGGAGAGGCCGATGTGACGATAAGGCGACCAAAGAAAAACGAGTGACCCGAGTCCGTATTCGACTTCAAGTTGTAGGCGATCCTAGGCGGACTTCTATGACACTGGGGCTTGGAGCTGACTACTGGTTGATTGGCGCGAAGAGGTGGTGTGAATGATTGCGCCAGGGACGTAAAGGCCGATTCACATGACGGATGAAGTTACAGGTTCTGACCTCGGAGACAGCAGCACGTACGTCACGCGACGTCACTGGTTCCGCGTCATCCGCCGGCGGCAGCGGCTCCCATGCACATAGCGGTCTGTGATAGTGGACGATGGACCTGACGGACGGGAAAACAAGTTGTGGTAAGCCTCTCCCTCCCCCGCCGTCGCCCTCTCTTTACTTCCAACCTACACCTTGCCCACTTTGCTCACCTCTCCTAGGACCGACGCAAGTGCCGCAACCAAACATTGCACCAGCACAAAGGAAAAGAGCGAGTGCAGAACCGCGCTAGCCACACAAAGTAATCGCACAAAAGCACCCCATTCAATAAAAAAGAAAAATAAACTAAAATACCAGTAATTCAGGTTATTTAGGGAGCTCCCTCAGGAATGAGGGCGCACTCTCAAGAGTTGTTTCGGTGAAAGCACAGCAGACTGTAGCTGGGGCGGCTGTGTGCAACCCGCGCGTCTGTTTTTGTAGCGAAAGCGCTACGAAGGCCAAGAACTCGCAGTTTCGCCGTGCTCGCATCACACCACGTGACCAATCATGTGACAACAAGATAGCTGGAGAACCAGACTAACCTGGAGTTGCAATCAAGATTAACCAAGGCTAACCAAGCTATGCCTTACCTTTCGCTACGTATATCCTGGCACAGCCGAGCTAAGCCACTGCCAATTTTTGGCTTGCGAAGTCTGCGCTGTCCATGGACGAGGCGAAGCCAGTGACGTCGAGTCGCGGGGTGCTGCGTCCGCGCCCGGAAACAACCGATTTCGTCCGTCGTGTGGAGAGGCCTTAGTGGAGGGGACTGGAGATCACGGCGTGATACTAATGTGAAGGTGGCATGCCTACTGGACAAAAAGTAGAAAGGGGAAAAGCCCGTTGTGTAATGCCATCAAGAATTGCATGCTAAGGTCACATAAGTCAATACGATGTCAGAGCCACCGGCGTCTGGGGAAACATACGTAGATAACTTGTCCGTCAATGTTAAGTTTAGCCGCTCGGTAAGCCCACTGGTCTCCGTGTGGTACGCTGTTGTCTGCTTGTGCTGTGTGGGACATGCACGGATGATGTCGTCAATGCCTTTAGACAGAAAATTGCAGCCACTGTCGGTTAGTTGTTGGTGAGGAGTGCCATGCTAAAGAATATGTAAGAAATAAGTGACATCCGTAGTGCGGGTTGCCGGAAAGCACGTGTGACGGCGTACCGAGTCGCATTGTCAGTTCCAACGGCCGCCCACCTATTGCCATTCTACGGTTGTGGGGAAAGAGCCCAGACGATCTAGGCGAAGAGGATGAAAAGGTTGCACAGAGACATGAAAGGCTTGAAAAAACCGGCCGGCTACGTGGAGGGTTTCTGGCTGTGTTGACACAGATCACAAGCGAGGACGTGCTTGACAGAGTGATATAAACCAGGCCGCGAGAAGCAGCACTCGACAGAAGAATACGTGCGAGACACACCAAGGTGTCCGGCTGCAGCAGATCATGGAGTTATTGAAGAACACAGAAGCGTAGCTTCTGGAGAATGATGAGCAGTAGCCGGGCATGTCAGCTCGTAGGCTGCGGTGGTTGACGACTGCATTCTGAAGGACATATATATTCTGGGACGATTCCGGGTTTTAAGAGCTGAGGACATAGTGTCCAACATTCTCGCACAAAAATTTCGAAAACTCGAAAATTGTAAGATCTATTTATGAAAATAATGAAACTACTTATTTATTATTCTGATATATGCAGCGAAATCTTTCTATTAAAGTGTTTCCATCGATCGTATCGAACAGTTATGCGAACGGTTAAGACCGCCATAGTAAACCAATGGCGAACGCTTTAGGCGGTAGCAAAAACGTTCATAGAAAAAAATTCAAGACTGCCGTCGGATGATCTGCCAACATATTGATTGTTATATTGAAACCTCACGTTACATGAAAAATTCGGTTCATAAACTGTTTCCAGTTCTAAAATTATTTTATCCAGAAATCTTGGTTATTAATAAGGCGTCCGATAGATGAATCTTGGCGCAGTTCGTTGGCCGTGTTGATGAGATAAGCGATAGCAAGAGCCAAGAGGCAGTATCAGTATCACTCACAGGAGGCGGTACCTTAAAGTAGCGAGACAAGCAATCGGCGTCTTGGTAAGACTTCCAAAGTTGCCCAAAACGGTGCCCAAATATTCATGGCAGTGCAGCGCACTACGACTAAGGTGGCCGGTGGGTCTTTTAGTCCAGACAGTAAACAAAAATTAGCGGAGGCACTTAGGCTCCTCCTTAAGAGTATGACGCGATATTTCTATATCTGCGCAAGGCCATTCTCTACTTTGCATTCAGAGATCCTTGGGAGTCATCATAGCCCTCATAACCACTGCCCTGCGATGGCGAGTGCTCCAAGTGGTCGACCTTGTTCGGCCCAGACTGCTCTTCCAGAGTGGCCAAACCATGTATCGAACTGCCATGGCAGGCAGTTTGTTGACTATCCACTGGGCAGGTTCTGATATCAGGAAAGGTAACGGGACCTAGGTGACCCACCTGGTTTCTGGGTCGCTCTCTGGGGACCACGTGCCAGAACCACAGTCACCCTGCTCGCTATACCTGAAGCCAGCGTGATTGCTCGTTTTGTGGTAGCAATTATTCTTAAATTATACACATCTGCTTCAATTGCCTTTATAGTCACTTGCTCTTTACCAATTTCGCTCTCATTCTCCGATTTACTACCATTATTACATTATTTATTTAATAAATAATCAATAAATAACACATTCAGGCTGACATTCCAATCCAAGAGCCATCTACAATGCATTTATAGTATACAATATATGATAACTTCCCAATCTACCCCATATTATATATGTGTGTGTGTGTGTGTGTGTGTGTGTGTGTGTGTGTGTGTGTGTGTGTGTGTGTGTGTGTGTGTGTGTGTGTGTGTGTGTGTGTGTGTGTGTGTGTGTGTGTGTGTGTGTGTGTGTGTGTGTGTGTGTGTGTGTGTGTGTGTGTGTGTGTGTGTGTGTGTGTGTGTGTGTGTGTGTGTGTGTGTGTGTGTGTGTGTGTGTGTGTGTGTGTGTGTGTGTGTGTGTGTGTGTGTGTGTGTGTGTGTGTGTGTGTGTGTGTGTGTGTGTGTGTGTGTGTGTGTGTGTGTGTGTGTGTGTGTGTGTGTGTGTGTGTGTGTGTGTGTGTGTGTGTGTGTGTGTGTGTGTGTGTGTGTGTGTGTGTGTGTGTGTGTGTGTGTGTGTGTGTGTGTGTGTGTGTGTGTGTGTGTGTGTGTGTGTGTGTGTGTGTGTGTGTGTGTGTGTGTGTGTGTGTGTGTGTGTGTGTGTGTGTGTGTGTGTGTGTGTGTGTGTGTGTGTGTGTGTGTGTGTGTGTGTGTGTGTGTGTGTGTGTGTGTGTGTGTGTGTGTGTGTGTGTGTGTGTGTGTGTGTGTGTGTGTGTGTGTGTGTGTGTGTGTGTGTGTGTGTGTGTGTGTGTGTGTGTGTGTGTGTGTGTGTGTGTGTGTGTGTGTGTGTGTGTGTGTGTGTGTGTGTGTGTGTGTGTGTGTGTGTGTGTGTGTGTGTGTGTGTGTGTGTGTGTTGTGTGTGTGTGTGTGTGTGTGTGTGTGTGTGTGTGTGTTGTGTGTGTGTGTGTGTGTGTGTGTGTGTGTGTGTGTGTGTGTGTGTGTGTGTGTGTGTGTGTGTGTGTGTGTGTGTGTGTGTGTGTGTGTGTGTGTGTGTGTGTGTGTGTGTGTGTGTGTGTGTGTGTGTGTGTGTGTGTGTGTGTGTGTGTGTGTGTGTGTGTGTGTGTGTGTGTGTGTGTGTGTGTGTGTGTGTGTGTGTGTGTGTGTGTGTGTGTGTGTGTGTGTGTGTGTGTGTGTGTGTGTGTGTGTGTGTGTGTGTGTGTGTGTGTGTGTGTGTGTGTGTGTGTGTGTGTGTGTGTGTGTGTGTGTGTGTGTGTGTGTGTGTGCTTGCGTGCGTGCGTGTGTGTGTGTGTGTGCGTGTGTGTGTGTGTGTGTGCGTGTGTGTGTGCTTGCGTGCGTGCGTGCGTGTGTGTGTGTGAGTGTGCGTGTGTGTGTATTGTCAGCATTCAATTACGGCAGTGAAACATCTATTGCTATGAAACGAAGCAGTTTTTAAGGGCCAGGTAATAAGGACCAGGTTGCAGAATGTATCCCAACAGCTCACAGCAGGAATGCGCTCGCTTGATTATTAAGATAAAAGTACGAACCCCTGTAGAACGAAATTATTGTAACTTAATGTAAAAAAAGGAAACGTGCATTCATTTCACTGTTTTCTGCTTTTCAGGATCGGCCCTCAAAACCTGGTCGGCAAAGAGTATGTATAGTGCCCAATTCATCCCTAAATCCTGCACGTATCTTATACCTCTTTGCATGCTTTCTGAAAATACCCGAGATCTTAATGAGAATAAAGCTCCTCCTGTAAGCCTCCGATATCCAAGGCAAATATGCTAAGCACTTGACAAAGTGCTCATCCGCTACTAACGAACTTCAGTACTGCGTACTTTCTTTACGCTCATTGTTTTCCTCCACTACACAAACAATTGGGCCAAGAACTTAAGCTCAGCGTTAGCACTTTGACGAACTGGGGTTTATGGGCGTACCCTGATATGCGAAATTGTTCATTTTATACCTTACATCCATATATCCCAGGAGGCCTGGTACTACTGCTATCGTAGTTTGGTTTATGGTTTATCGGGGTTTAACGTCCTAAAGCTACTCAGGCTATGAGGGGCACCGTAGTGAAGGGCTCCGAGAATTTCGTCCACCTAAGGCTCCTTAACGTGCACTGACATCGCACAGTACACGAGCGTCTAGAATTTCCTCGTCACCGAATTTCGACCGCCGCAGCCGGGATTGTACCTGCGTCTTACGGGTCAGCAGCCGAGCACCACAAACACTGAGCCACCGCGGCGGCTGCTGTGGTAGTGGTGGAACTTTTAAGCTGTGGCAGGTAATGCCATCGGTGGAGCTTGTGAGACCTAGGTTACACTTCCCGAGCAAGTTTTTGCTGCCAATCAGTAACTTGACTGCCACCTACGCGTTCGGCAGTTTCCTTCCAATCTGTTGAAAAGGTTGTAATGACACCATAAACTCACGTTACCAAGGGTGACGTGAGAAGGTCAAGTGACTGGCCAATTTTAAGTGTAGTATGACTACTGGGGTCATTTTCCGATTTCGTCATACGTCCATAAGTACGTCCCTGAAACCTGCTTTGTGGCAGGCAACCCACCTGTCCACCAGGCTGTGGGCAGCCTGCCAGAAATACATCTGGCGAGCCTTCACCTTGGTGAAGGCCATTAGAATTTTACCTAGTTCTTCACCAAAAGGCCTTGAAGGCCAATGCCTTCATGATAAATTTCTTTCTGATAAAGTTCTTTAGGTAGAACCCTTCGCGGTAAATGTCCTTAGGCCAAGTGCCTTTAGAACATAAGGACCTTAAGGGCCGACTAACTAGTACTACTGCAGCGTACTTTGCGCTCAGTCATGCTAAACCGTTTCCAACTTTTTTCGACAATGGCATGTTGCGACAGGCCGAGTAGGTCATTGTGCTCAAGGTTGGCCACAGGGTGGCCACCGTGAATGGATAGGGTCACCACCACACCCGGGCCGATTTTCCTCTCACAACGCCGACGGCAAGGACGACGGCGGTTTTTATACAGAACGGGAGTCTCAAATAGGTAGGGTTAAATTATATTTGTTTTCGTGAAGTTGTCGGCTACGCAAAACGCTGGAATGCGTGAACCTAAAACAACGAAAGATAGCTCCGTTGCTCTATAAGTCAACACTTGCGTGGCTGAAACTAATCACACTAGGTGAAATCAGAATCCTTCCCGGCGTTTATAGCAGCACGACTGTAAAGCTCCTAATATATGAACTGCGCTCCTGCCCATTCAGGCCTCACGTTTTCGTCAGAGTCTCAGATCACTCCATCCTGAATCCTGAAACACCTGACAAACAAGGAGGCCCCTATAGAAAAAGCTGCCCCTCGTTCTCATGTTGTCGATCGGTGTCCCATTAAAAAGAATATTTTCGTACTGCATCTTCGTCTCCAACCTCCTACATCTGCCGGAAAGACAGGGGACCTGTAAGTATGCGACCCCCTTTTTTATGGGCGCCCATCTTGAAAACAGCTTCCTGTGCTTAATATTCCCATCATAAACCTCACTACGCCCTCTTCAGGACAAAGACATTTCCCATACCTCTCGAATTTCAACTTTAACCATTTCGGCTTTTTTGTTTTGAAATCAAATCGCTCCAAAATTTTCGAGATTCTCGTGATTTTTAGTACCCAAGCTTAATAAACAATCACGCTTGAAACGCACGCTTATTAAAACAATCCAAATTAAGCAATTAAATTTCAATGATTTTCTTCGGAATGATTTTGAGCAGTAAAATAAATTTTACTATGAATTTTCAAGACTCTCAATAAATGCAATACACACACGAGTCAGTGTTATGCAACATTACTAACACACCAAACAATGTTATTTCGTCAAAGTGAGCTTAGTTTTAAAGCCTTCTGGATGCACGTATGCCACTTGCGAACGAATTCTGTCCTTTTTGGCATACCCTCGCCAACTCGGGACAAAGAGGTGCACTCAACATCGAAAACATTTTTTGTACATGCTTTGGGCGGGGGGTAAATCAAAAAGCAATATAGCCATTTACATCGCATTCTGCTCATGTGTCAACTACAGTAACTGCACCGCTCCCCAAAAACATTGAAGAATATAAGAGCAGATAGTCCTGTTCGAAAACTGACATATTTGCTATGCATTCAAAGTCCTGACTTCCCTGAAGAAATGTGTCACAGTCAACCGCGGTGGCTCTGTGGTTGTGGCGCTCGACTGCTGAGCCGAAAGACGAGGGTTTTATCTCGGTCACGGCGCTCAAATTTTGATGGAGGCAAAACTCTAGAGGCCCATGTGCTGTGCGACTTCAGTGCACATAAAAGAACCCAAGGTGGTCGAAATTACCCGAGCCCTCTACTACACCGTCTGTCATAGCCTGAGTCGCTTTGGGACGTGACACCCCTTAAACCTTACCCTAACCGAAATACATGAAAAGAAATTTTCTTCCATTTGCTTTCATACTACTTCATAAATTTGTAATTGCTCAATTTTCGCACACCTTTCAACAACTGTTACCGAGATTTTTTTTCTTTTCTTTCAAATTGCGCGCGTTACTTTATATCATAAGTCCAATATTAGGCTTTCAATAATTTTATTCAGTTCTTCGCTCGGCTCACCTAAGCTGTTTTGTTTTCGAGCATTTTTTTTTACTATTAACCTGCCTGTTATGCCTCGCGACAGCCAATTGTGCCGAACTATCAATATATTCCCTTCACAAGATTTGATGACTTTGCGAGGGCCTTCATCTAGAAAATGTGATGCTCTGATGGGGAATCTTAAATGTGGCATCCAGTCATGCTCCATTGAATCGAGCGAGAAATATTTGGAATCCTCCTCATCACTGAGTTCATCGCAATAAAAATACCGTCAGATAGCCTACTCGTCACTTTACACTTGCACTAAAGATTTTGTTCAATATCTACCGATGCACTGGATGACAAAACACTCTATCAGTGTTAAGAGCCGTTTCTGGCATGATGCTAAAATATGAAATTTCCTGACATTATTCTTTCTAGCCGGAGAAACGTTACTTTTGAAGTGAAGAAGGTTGGCAGCGAAATCATGCTGACCCTCAAGCCCATAAGAAGGGGTAAGAGTTTGTGCTTAAAAAATGATTAATTAAAGCAAGGATACGATTTAAAAAATTGGAGTGCGCTTAAGCTTCGCCTTTAAGAGTGGAACGCGACAGTGTGCTGAAGCGCTGCCAGGGAGTCCACGGAAAGCCAACGCCCGTTCGGCACGTCGCCTTGCCCGTTGGAAACACCTTTGACCACAATTTTCATGTTTTCAATAACTTCAATTATTTAAATGATCAATTACACTATCTAAATCATCTTAATTACTATCATCAAGCATAGGCTTATTCAATCTGAACGTTTTGACACTTTTGAAAACCATTTTTGCTGATTTTTATTTAGTTAATCAATTAAATACAATGATATCTTCAACATGGCATCGCCTACCTCACACCAATCAATTATCAATCACCAGAACCACAAATTACTATGATACAAT
This sequence comes from Amblyomma americanum, assembly GCA_030143305.2. Classification (NCBI taxonomy): domain Eukaryota; kingdom Metazoa; phylum Arthropoda; class Arachnida; order Ixodida; family Ixodidae; genus Amblyomma; species Amblyomma americanum. The sequence goes on along the minus strand of JARKHS020003342.1, from coordinate 93,443 downwards.
TTTTTTTACGTAGCCCTCTATTATTTCCGACACGCGATGCGGCGGCTACTACTACACCGAAAGAGCTGTATACACGGTCCAGCAATATTAGGCAGTACTCAGATTAAGGTATGAGAAAACAGCCCGGTTATGGGAGCAGAAGGAAAGGCTGAAGGCAATTAATTTTTTACTGAAGCCTACTAAAATTATTTTTGCCGTCTAGGGCGTGCTTTTTGTTAGAAAAGCGTCCCGTTGCCTTCCATCTCTCGTGCACTGTAGACTAGCAGAAGTTGATGGCTCCGCTAGCGAATGGTCATCCAATGGTCCCACGAGGTCATTGAGGGAAGTCAGGATGACCGCTCTGTTGTTTCTGGCTAATTCTTTGAACTTGTGGCAGAGTGTCGAGGATCCTATGAAAAGCCTGCGTAATGGAGGGCTGTCAATGTGAGTACGGGCTTGTCAGTTTGAGGCGAGTGGAAGGTGTCAGTACGAAATAGGCAACATAAGACTACTTCCTCTCGAGAGCATGCGGTAGGCTGAGCGTATGTACATGCGGCGATCGTCACGGCGATGCAGTAAATACACTGTGCGGAAAAAATGAACACTCAAAACTTGACCTTGACACTGGGCACTGCTTCTGTCTCCGGGACGTGATTCCAATGTCTCAACAAAAAGTTGAGCGGCACATAGCACAAATTTGATGAAACCGGATGAGAGCACAACAAAGAGTGCAAAGTCTCACCGCCCGGGTGGCGCAATAGACTAGCGCTCTTCCTTTTTTTTTTTTTTGAATGCGAAAGAGTGCAGTTAAAATCCTCTCAGTGGAAACTAAGAACGTAGACGATTTACAATCTACCACAGGCGCCTGTTGCCTTTTCACTTCAATCCTTGGTGCTTTCTTTTCGGATTCGTCGCTTAACAAGCTGTGAGACGGGCTGTGAGCCGCAGAACACAGTGCCGGTGACAAAAAAGATTTACGAAAGACAACAGTTCGCAAATCAATTACTACCTTCTCGGATTGAATGTTACTATCGAGGTCACATTGTGGGATGCTTTTGAGCCAAAGTCGACCTTTAAAACTTTGACACACGAGCTGGAAGGCGAAAACTGAAGTTGAGGTACCGCAACGTTGAGACATCGGAATTGCATGGCCCCAAACCAGCTTGGTTCCGCTGTTCGCCAGCGAGCGCGTGTGCGCGCTTTGCCGACAGTATGTGTAGCCGGTCCCAATGCGTTTTGTTGCGAGTAGATGCAAGGTAACTATGCGCAACAGCACACTGTCAGGAAATGTCTTGTGAGTTATAGCATCGCTTGTATGCCGCAAAGGGACATATTAAACAAACCCTTCTGCTGAAACTAACAAACCATTTTTTCCGCTATTAGAATGCAACTCAATGCGTAATTTAATTACTACTTTAATAAAGGTGCAAGAAACAGCGTCGACTTTGTACCGAGTTGATCTAGCCATACTGCTGGCTTACGCAATTGATGTTATGTCCATTAAAGCTGACCACCAAGTATATTAGATTCAAGTGGAGCCACAATTCTCAAAAACTTCATATTTCATAAGCTATTCCGAATTGAAGAAACGAACCCCTCAGCTCATAGTGGTCGGATGGCTTCCAGTTCTACACGAAATAGAGTGCACACTGAAAATTTCTAGAAACCGTTCGAAGTTTTAAGATCAAGCTACCCTTACCACTGACAGTGCCGAAGTGGTTGCACTTTTCGCGTAAAACGCAAGCTCTATGAGCAGTTGAACCGCTTTAGAAATGTGTTTTATCACCACTTGTATAGATTATACCACAGGAGGAATGTTCAATAGCGCAAAACATTTCCTAATTTGAGCACTCACCTCTGAAGGTCCACTTCTGAGCAGAAACAAAACATTCAAATTTGCCTTTCGAACATGCTTCCTAAATGTGTATTTTTTGTTTTTCTCATTTTACACTCTTCAAGACGGTCGGAAAGGCATTTTCAAAAAGATGGAGTTCAATACGTCACCCTTATTCACTCCTTATAATTACAAGAAGAAAGATCCGAGTTTGGTAGACTGTTTGGCTTCAGGCAATCAAGTGGCCGTGAAATTCCATTATTTACGTTTAAAGAGAACCTCTACACTTCCTCATGTTGGCATGGGCCTGGCAAGCATATTTCAGGTGGCGCCAAGCGTGAATAGGAGAGCTCACTGGCACACCTGCTTTGCACGCTTTCGCTCTGTTTCCTACTGTTGCATGCAGCCCACTTGTTCTGATAAATATTGTTAATATAAAACCCTTGTTGAAATTGCGAGCTATGTCAGTTGTGTTGTTCTTCATTCTTCTGTCTACTATATTAAGTGGCTGGCCTCTTGAAATCTATTCTGCTTTCGTTTATCCCCAGGCTCTCTTCCATTCGGCCTGGTGAGCGAATACCCTGTATTATTCGCATCAAAGACATGCCTGATCCTTAATGTTGGAAAAGGGGAAGCTGGTAAGTTCATCGGCATTAAAAACGATCCAAGAGCGGCTGAAACGCGACAACAATGTTACCGTGTCTCATTATGGTCCTCCGATATTTACTCATAGGCTTTCTTGAATAGCGTCGTTTTAATGCTATATGCTAGAAGTAAATGGCTTAACCAATAATATCAAAATTTACAGGGTAGGGAAAGAAGCTCTCTCTGTAACCATTCATATTTCTTATTTGCTAAATTAGTTTTAAGCAGCAACATATTATTTTAAAAATTCTTCAGTCATTCGAAAGAGATTTCTGCAGCTCTGTTCTTGATTTTTGTAACTGCATAAGATAAGATGGCAAGTACTGAGATTTCGTAAATGGTAAGCATCTTTCGGGCTAGTTGGTTCATTTGAAGCGTACGAGTAAAACTGCTCAAAGCAAGCAGGACGAAAGGCACACATAGTCCTTGTCTGTGCTTGTGTGTGCTTTTCGTCCCGTTCTCTTTGCGTAGTTTTACTCGTAAGCATGGTGGGAGACGACGTAGTGCATCCTTGTGCAACGCTTTCAGTCAGTCTCCACCTTTTTTCTGTGATTTTGCGTGTATACTGCGGGGACGCCGCCCCCCGTTATACGGCGATGGATCTGGACTCTGCTGGGCATCCGAATGGCCTGGCGGCCTCCTCCTCGAGCGCGTCGAGGAAGCGGTGCAGTCGTCCGAGCCACCCCGGCAGCGATGACACCATCGAGTACTTATGTGAAGCAAGCAGTGAAGAAGGCTTGAGTCTTACCTCAGTCGGAAGACCAAGAGAAGACTTCTAAGAGCCGGATCGTCATCCAGTGAGTCCACTGTAAAAACAACTGGCCACACACCGGCACACACCATCCTCGTCCTTCCTGTGCAGCCGACCGACAACATGAGGCGGCTTAGCAATCAAGTCGTCTCTGTAGAACTCGAGGCCCTCGTGCCTAATGAAATCGAAGATGTTCGAGTGAATGCGCCGAAGAACATTGTAGCCGTTGATGTCCACCATGCGGCTGCGATGGAACCACTGCGGGCCACAACTTAGCTCGGCAGTTTATCCGTGCGTACTGTTATCCCGCTCGGCGGGGATGAGTCCTCTTCCGACGTAATCAATGATGTCGACGAGGCTATCACGCTAGATTATTTGCCCATACTCATGAGGCCGGCAAATGAAGGCACAGTAATTTTTCGGGTATCACGTCTTGGCAATTCCCGTTGTGTGAAGATTTTGTTCCAAGGCGACAGCCTTCCATCACTCGTAAAGGTGGGCCATTTCCATCATGCCATGCGGCCATTTATTCGAAAACCCCTGCAATGCCACACATTTTTGAATCTGGGTCATGTTAGCGGTGTCTGCTACAACACGAGAGTGTGCTGCCGTTGAGCGGGAGCTCACAGCGCTGAGTCCTGTAATGCACTGGTACTTATATGATGAAGCTGCAACGGGCCCCATGACGCCTCATCAAAGGATTGCCCGCGCATAAAAGACGAGCGTTCCGTCCTAAAGCATAACTTGTTGTTCGGCTATAGTTGGTAAGCCATGATTTCAGGAGAACCAGCGTAAAAAGGACAACGGACAGGAAAGAAGGAGGACGATACGTACAGAGGCGCTGCACTTTCAACTTTATTTCGGAAAAAACTATTGCAACGTATTTATACAGTTTCCTGTCAGGGACAATGACGCACCAGAAGAGCAAGACGATTTTTTGATAGGACAATGACTAAGGACCAAAAAGAAGTGACAACAAGTAAGCAGGAACCTACACAGCTCTTTCTATAACACACAAAGAAAAAATCTAAGAATGTGAAGATGAACGGGCAACAAGGAACACGCCATAAATAAATTGTGATAAAACCATGATCTCGAAAGGTAAAAGCGATAAAAGGTATGAAAAGTATAAAGAGCTAAAAGGCCAAATAGTAACACGGCCGAAATTTAAAAACTTGTGAAGGTTGAGGCCAAGTTATACATACATATCAACTAAAAGATGTGCGCAAAAGTGCTAAAAGCGCTAAAAACGGTAGACATGGTGGGAGGGTTGCATAGCTAATGCCTTTGATTGCGTGTCAGATTGGCAAATTCTTTTTCTGATAGTGAAACTAAAGGCTTGCTTATGCATTTGTCCTTTAACGATAGTATGTTGACAGCCTCCATGATTTCACGGGCATCTTGTTCCTGTTCCTCGCTATTACTATGCTTTCATCAAATTGGGTCAGACAGCCTGTTTTCACAACTTTACAATCCCGACAATACCAATTTGGCGCCACTTTTGAACACTTACGTTGTAGTGATGCTTTTTTAATCGTTCATTTAAACAAAGTCCTGTCTGACCAATATATTGCTTACCGCAAGACAAAAGGATTGAATTAACGACTGACTCTGTGCACTGCACGAAACTCTGTTGGTGAAGAATGCTGCATATGCTGCATATGCATATGCATATGCAGGACAACGCAGCGAGCCATGGAAAGCAAAATGATAGGTGTAACGTTAAGAGATCGGAAGCGGGCAGAGTGGGTGAGGGAACAAACACGGGTTAATGACATCCTAGTTGAAATTAAGAGAAAGAAATGGGCTTGGGCAGGGCATGTAATGCGAAGGCAAGATAACCGCTGGTCCTTAAGGGTAACGGAGTGGATTCCAAGAGAAAGTAAGCGGAGCAGGGGGCGGCAGAAGGTTAGGTGGGCGGATGAGATTAAGAAGTTTGCAGGCAAAGGGTGGATGCAGCTGGCAAAGGATAGGGTTAATTGGAGAGACATGGGAGAGGCCTTTGCCCTGCAGTGGGTGTAGTAGGGCTGATGATGATGATGATGATGATGATGATGATGATGATGATGATGATGAATGTCTCTCAAAAGTACTGAAGACGACCTCAATGCCAATTCGCTTATTTTTCTTCATATTGTGCGAAATGCGATGCGAGTAGTGCATAACGGCTACCTACTTTTTGGTGGTCTTATCTGTCGTATGTGCGGAATCAGGTTGTTTTGATTTTTTTGAGCATTGCTTCTTCAACTGAGGCCAAAATTTTTTCATGGTAATCTACCGTTTCCACTCTTATTGTTCGCGCTAAAAACTGCGTTCAGTTTTGTGATCACAAGATTTCATTAGCGCGTTTCTAAAAATTACTTGGGCTAAATTTTATTTTATCAACTTAGAGTGGGCTGAGTCAAACTGAAGAATTCGTTTTTTGCCCCTTCGCTCATAAGACCAGCAAAGGTGATCCATCTTGAAATGAAGACCCCATTCTAAGAATCTCAAAAAGCCACTATTTGGCAGTTCATGCGTCAAAGTTAATCTGATAAGCATTCTGAGAAAATGAACGAAGCCTTTGCAAATTCAACTTGAAAGGTACCTGGATTGCAATGAAGAAGCACAATATAGTCATCTACAATTCGATAAATATTTGTCACTTTTGTGCCCTCAAAACGACTGTTCAATACTTTGTCGAGTTTAGCTAGATACAAGTCGCTTAATGATGGGGCAATGACCGAACCAATGCACAAACCTTGCTTTTGGACTGAAATATCATCCCATTCTGCAAGAGTATATTTTAGATAGGCTGTTAAAAGTTCCAGCAAAACCTTCTACTAGCTTGCCACCGGCATTTTGAAAATATGCTGAACCAAGTTTGTCATGCAATGGTTGATGCATCCCAGTAGGTCGCCATGAGGAATGAAATAATATTAGTCTTTTACGACGACTGAAAATTCCGAAATTGGTTTGTTGTGCTGGAGCTTTAACAACTTCAACTACTTCTTCATATTTAAATTAGTTTTTTTTTAATTTTTGCAATGTTACTTTTTGGGCCTTTCAACTCTTAATACTTTTTATACCTTTTATTGTTTTTAGCTTTAAATATCATGTTTTTATCACCATTGCTTTATGGCGCGTTCCTTGTTGCCCGTTCATCTTCACATTCCTTTCATTCCTTGATATTTTGTAGTAAAGAGCTGTGTAGGTTGTTGCTGCTTGTTGCTACTTGATTTAGATCCTGAGTCATTATCCTATCAAAAACTGGTCTTGCACTATTTGTGCGTCATTGCCACTGACAGAAAACTGTATAAATACGTTGCAATAGTTTTTTCTGAATTAAAGTGTAAAGTTCAGTACCTCTCTCCGTGTCGTCCTCCTTCTTTCTTGTCCGTTGTCCTTTTTTTTTGCAGTGGTTCCTCTGAGATAATAAAGCAAATGGTTTGAGACAACACTCCGCACCACGAAGCTGCCGCGACTGCTCGGAAAGGCGTTCTTGCCGCAAAAAGAATTCAAGAAAATCTACTGCCAAAGGCGAGCACACCGACGCCCCATGGCACCTCCTTCTCAACTCTCAACTCCCCCCCCCCCACCTCCCACCCCCCACCCCCTCGTGTCACCACGTCCAAGTGTGTCCAGTCAGCGAAATGTCGCCAAGGATGATCATACCTCGTCGTGTGCACATGCCCGACCAGCGCCTCCGCCTATACGTCCTACTGAGCCTCATCGGCGCAAGACCCCATCGCCGAGCTGAACGGTTGTTAGAGAAGGGCTCCCAGAGCAAGATCGCCAAGTCCGCGTGATCCTCAGGACGATGGTCAACGCCATTTGCCCTCTGATACAGGCCCTGCAATCGTCAACCACCCGAAGCGTCTTACTGGTGCTGGACTTTCAGGTTCCAGCACTACAAGATCTTTAAAACAGAATGGCTGGCCAGCTTCCCACGTTTTGTGACGTAGTCAGGGACGCTGCGGTCTTTCAGTGGGTCGCAAGAGGCCTAAGTCACGAATAGCAAGTTTTCGGCAATATGTTTTCAACAACCGCGTCCCGATATTAGTCATCTGTGAACCTAACTTATCCCAAGCAATCAGGCTTTCTGAGTAGGAGCCCTTCTTTGCTCCGACATGCGGGAAGCGCAGTAAAGTTCTGGTTTACATCCGCACCGACATAACGTACGTTTGCTGCCCAATTCAACACCACAATGACAATCAGTACGTGTGTTTCATAGTCAAAAAAGAATCCATAGAGTTCACACAGATGATTGCGGCGTATGTCTCTACCTCCTCTCAATTGGACTGCGAAAAGTTGAAGGCAATATGGAGGCAACCCGGGCTCTTTGGATTATTAGCGGGATTTCAACGCCTACTACCAACTGTGGGTAAGTCCTATAACCAACGCCTGAAGAGGGAATCTCGCCTTAATTGCTTCAGATAATGAACTTTACGTAATGAATGACAAAAGCCCGACGAACCTGCGAGGCAGTTCATAAAGCTGTTGCCTAGACCTGACGCTAGTTTCGCGGCCTCTGCGCCGGCGTGTCCAGTGGCTTTGTGATGTGGAGACCCACCGGAATGACCACATACCCACCTACCTCAAGATTGCAGTTTTTGGTGCGTCCGGCCCCCCAGCTAAACACGCGCACATCGATTCGACGGAATTTAAAACACATATGGAAGAGGCGTCCAATGAATAACTTCCAGTTTGAAGACATTACAGCAATAGCAATGAAGGCTGCTAGAGGCTACCTCACGTCATCAGTAATGCACACTGAATTTGATATGGAATTAAACCACTTGCGCGTTATTCGGCGCCGTGCAGAAAGTTGTCACAGACGGACTAAATGTTTAAAGGACCTCAGAGAAGCGCGTCGTTTGCAGAGGAAAATCAAGCGACGAATGCATATGCTGGCGGAGCAGCGAAAGAAGTCGTTCTGTTACTCTCAGGATCCTCGAAAGCCCATGTTCTTCATTTGGCGGATGATGCGGGGGATTCGAACTCTTCCACAGCAAAGAGAGCCTTCCTGTGCTTTAGCTATGCATCAAAACTTTCACCAGATTGAAGTTTTAACAGACTTCTGCAGGACAACTGCGGGTGCAGTGACTGCCTCGAGTTCCCAGCGTGCTCCTCCTGCATCACGTGATTCAGCAATGGATGTTATCTTTACTCGTGAAGAACTCTATGGTGCCCTTGCGGAAAGTAAGCATTCATCTCCATCAGGGCCAGATGGCATCACATATGCAGCTCTCTGCGACCTTGGCCACGACGCGCGTAGAGAGCTATTTAGCGTTTACAACCACTGATGGCAAGACTGTGTTGTTCCTCCCCAGTGGAACCACCCCCCCCCCCCAGTCGCATGATACCACTACTAAAACCAGGGAAATCAGCGCTAGGTCTGTCATCATGCAGGCCTATAGATTCAGCCAGTTGTGTGCAAAAAATTATGGCAAGAATTATTCTGACGCACCTTGAGCGGTACCTTGTGAATTATAAAGTGTACCTTTATGGCATGGCGGGCTCCCGGCGGGGTCGCTCCTCTGCAGACAATTTCATTGATCTTGTGTCCACAGTTCAGCAACAGAAACACCAGAAGCGCGTGTACGTGGCACTTTTTCTTGATTCAAAGGTGCTTACGATAACGTGATACCTGAGACCACACTTGATGCGCTAGAGGCTGTTGGAATCGGTGGACGGATGTTTGGGTGGATACAAAGGTATCTGACGAAAAGGACATTTTTTATCATGTGTGAAGACGGCTCGAAACCTGTGCATTACACCCACCGGAGCGTGCGCCAGGGCGCAGTGCTCAGCCTTACTTTGTTTAATCTGACACTTATAGCACTCACGGAGAACCTACCTAATACCTCCATATCTTTATACATGCCGACGACATCTGTATCCGGACCTCCTCTGCGACGCGTCTCCAGGTGGTAGCACGACCTCACCAGCCAGCTACCGTTAAACAGGGTAGAACGTTGGGCCAGTTGGTGCAGCGACATATTTAAAAACTTTGCGCAGAATAACACAGGACGGGAGGGAGGAACACGCACACACACACGAGCGCTCGTGTGTGTGTGCGTGCTTCCCTCTCCCGTCCTGTGTTATTCTGCGCAAAGTTTTTAAATATGCAGCTACCGTAACTTCCTCCTATCTCCGAGAGCAAGGTCTTAGCGTGTCAGCCGAGAAGTGCGTTATAGTGGCATTTACGCGCAGATGTATGACTCAATATCCGCCAACTATCGACAGCCATACCACTGCCTATTGTGCTTCTCATCGTTTTAAGGGATTATCATAGACCAGAATCTATAATGGAGACCGCATTGCAGCTTTTTGAACAAAAAGCTAATTCCTGTCTCATGGGGATCGTCGATTCAGTCAATGCTGCAGCTGTACAGAGCACTCTTTTTGGAATTTTCGCGGTAGTGTACAGACGTGCTTTCGAACACATGCAAGACGAATTTGCGTGCCCTCCAGACACTACAAGGTTAAACACTTCGCACATGCTTGGGTCTCCCTCACAGCGCATCAGCAGTTGCTACAAATGCTTTCGCCCAGGACTACACTCTTTCGACCTATGCAACCACTGACACCCTGCGCTTCCACATACGTCATCTAACAAGGATTCCCCACCATCACCTTGTGTCAGTGGCGGTTCAAATACCACACGCAGCGTTTTCAAAGGTAATAGCAGCCCACCAGTCATCCATGCCATCACAGTTCCCCCCGGTGGCAAGCCATTCCTCTACGCAGTGCTGTCTGCGGGAGCCTTACAATACCGGGCATAGCGCAAAAATTGAACTGATTGTCGCCGGCCATTAAACAGTTGACACTCTACCTACTCCACGCCGAATATAGTTACCGCACTCACGTGTATACAGATGCTTCGGTCACAGCTGCAGGTTCAACTTGCGCCGTGTTCCTTCCTGTGTGACAGGCCAGTATTAACCAGCTACCTCCACAACAAACAACCTTCTCTGAGTCAGAATTGGCTGCTCTTCGTGTGGCTGTGGAGTACGTCGGTGTACAAATATCCCAAAAATGGGCTGTGTTCTGCGACTCAAAAGCAGCCCAATAATGTCTTGATTTTGCTTTACGCCGTGGCGATCACGAGCACCTTTTAGCTGCATTAAGATATCTTCAACACCAGGCACAGGAAGAGGGTCATGACATGGTCTTCCAGTGGATACCGGGACACAGTGGCCCGACGCCTCACCGGGTGTGAAGCTTTCGCTCGGCTGCATAAGAAGTGACGGCGGCGGGCGACGAGCGGCGACGTTTTGTTCCTGTCTGTTGCCCCGCCAATCGGTTCTATGCGTAGGCACAGAATGAAAGCACTTTGCAGCATGAGTCTTCCCGATAAGCTCACGCTATACAGAAGTAGGATACACGATCGTTGGTCGTGATAGCGTCGTTGTCAGTATAGCGTGACCGAGCGGTGCGTCATCGACGGCATCTTTATGCCGACCAGACCACTGATGATCGGCGTTGCATCTCCCTAATTTGACCAAATCCTAATTATAGCGACGCAAACCTACGTTACAGTTATCCCTTTTGGGCCACCAGTAGTTCGTATACGAGAGACGACTGCTACTTTGACTGTCACGATATGCAGGAGAGAATAAGCCTCGTTGCTCACATTGCAGCAACAATAGCATACGACGCTGCTCCCTCTATGCCCTTGTGACGTCCTGAGAGCGGTGAATATGGCGATCGCTGCCTATAGGAGGAGTTTCTCGGCGTCAATTTTGATCACGTATTTTGGAACATAAAGCGCGTCCAGAGCACTGAAATTGTGGAAATAGAATAACAGGCTCGTGTATTATTTACTGAAGTACAAAACTTCAATAATACGTACACCAGCCAATTTGGCACCATTAACGCTGTCGCGTTAAAACGCATTAGAATTTCAAGGATTCAATTCGAGAAAAACTATACTGGGATACCACAAACGTTGCGTGGATGCTGGAGATCGGCAAGTATCAAGTTCAGTATTATGGTTATGGCAACTGTCCGCTCTGAATAAAATATTATGACCACAGCATGCAAGCCGAATCACATTCCGACCTTTCCCTGTCAGACTCCTCCAAAAATCGTCATTGCGCCATTACGTCAAAACGGCTTTAATAATGCAGTAAAGTTGTAGGTCTCTTGCAGGCCTACTATGTTGTTTATCTTCTTCGCACCAGAGGTGCCCACCGCCAGAGCCGGTCGCTTGATTTGACTGACCGAAGGCTTTCTTCGCACCAGGGGTGACCCATCAGAGACGGTCTTGCGATGAACCAGGATGCAGGTATTAAGGAAGCATGACTTGACTGCTTTATATCAAAAAATTTCCATTACAAACAAGTTGATACACAAGTTAATTAAAGCGGCAAGAAGGTTAAACAAAAAAATGTGGAACTGGCTAACACTAGGTGGGGCCCCTACTAGCCGAAGATGCATTACATCTGACCATAGACCAGAAGAATTTTCCAGGGCTCCAGGCCCTGGTTTTAAAGACTTAAAGGCCCGGCCCATATTCGTTAGCGTCCATTCACGTCATACTATTAAAATGATTGGTGGAACAAGTGTACGGCCGGCCCTCCAATTACCGCGAGGCATATAGCCCTCTCCCTAAACTAAACAGCACAAAAATGTGCATCAAATTCACTTCCAAAAAGAAAAGCCCATTTTTTCAGAAGGCGCCACCACCCTTGGCCTACCAGTTTGCCTGCCCCACCCGACAGTCTTTTCAGTGTTACCAAAACACTCTCTCCCGAAGAAAAATAAAAGCAAAAACAAACCCACAATAGTTCTCGCACGTGCAATCGGTTTCGTCGAAGCTCGTCAACCCTGGAGCCGTCCCGTAATTAAAGCTGTCGTCAGGCTCCGGCGGGGCGCTTCCCCTGTGCGCGACTGCCCGCTCGGTACCGAGTTTCTCAGGGGGATTATTGTTCTTGTGAGCATAAGCAGGAATACGAAGACGGCTTAGCTTGCCCCAGGCCCACCGGCTAGCTAACGCCTCATCGTCGCCCGATCGGTGGGGTTATCTGAAGTCTGCCCTCGCTCTCCATTTATCATTTTTATTGCCTCCCTCCTAGACAAGACTGCCAATTTTCAAAATCTTCCAAACAAGACGTTTGTCGCAAGGTCGCGTCTGGTGTCTGTTAATACGAGGGGGACGTCCAGCGCGAAACTACCCTTGAGGGCGAGAACCAAGCGCGCGGCCGTCGCTGCCCGGAGTGCTTTACCCTTGACGGGGGCTTCTTTTCGGCGCGTCCCGCCGCCCCCCGTCGCCAAGGGAAAAGGGGGGGGGGGGGTTAAAGGGAGGCTGCAGCGGTTAGACGCCGAGACCGGGCGACCGGTCCTAATGACCCCGCACATAACCGATCCGGTACAAATGCCAAAGCATTTCTTTTCTCATCAGTGTCCTGTACAGGACCTGTCATCAGAGAGTGTCGGCATAGCGTGCCATCATGTCCGCACGAACAGTCAGTTACCCATTATAGAGGTAATTAATAGAATAGCAGGAAAAAATCATGTAATTGGCATGAAATAATAATTAAGTCAGCAAAATCACTAATAAAAAGGGTAATTTATTAATTGACAGTGTTTTATTAGCTTGATCTGTCATTTAATTAACAAATTATTCTCAAATTTATTCGAACTGATGAATGAGTTTATTATTGGATTAATTTATTAAACAATGAAAAACAATTGCATTTAATTCAGTCATTAAATGAGAAATGAATTTGGTAATGATCGAGTTGACCGAAACAGTTAATGAGTTTGATTCATGAATTACTTCACACATTCATCGACAATTTATTTAAAGTAATGAATCCCATCATTACTGAGTTGCTTAATTTATCTCACAATTAATTATTTAATTATTAATTTTATACTTCAGAGCGTTTGTGGAGGTTAGGCCTCGTCAAGAGACGACGAAGTCTCCTTTAGCCTCTCCCCGGGGATAGGATGTAATGTTGTCCGAAATAAACTGACGGACTGTTTGGAATGAATTAGATTGTATTAGATTTTCTGTTTGGTAATAAACGCCCTAGCAACGTAACCCACATCGTCGGATGTCGTAGAACCACCGAAGTTAGAGCGAAAACACGACTTAGAAATGAACACGCCGTAACAGAATCGGCCGCAGTGAAATGCTTTGTCATTACAGTACCTTAGGAGAGTTAGGTGCACCCTTGGAATTTTTCTTTCATTTTTAAACCTATTACGACACAAGGCTACATAAACAATAATTACCACCAGTTCAGAAGTCATGTTCTCACTAGAAATTATCTCCCCACTAACGCCACATTCCCCTCCGCTGCTCCAACACGAACAGTACCCAGGATAGTCTTCTCCCAACACTTTACAGAATACCCACACAGATTTAATGTACAAAGTTTCTCCCAACCAAGACAAGACTTCCGAAGACATAAAAATTGCGTCGCACTTTCTGGAAAAGAAAACCACTACTCCGACAAAAGCACAGATCTCCTCTTCATTGAACACGCATTGGGATATTCTTAAAAGTCATGACTGAAAGGGTGATTAGGTTCATGCTCAACGGTCATTTTGCAACGAAAAGCTTGTTTCAGGAGGTCACCCACAACGGAAGTTTACTTTACTCTCGTCACATGCGCATATGGCTCCGCTGTTCTGCGCGCACCCCAAAAAGCCTAATGTGAATGAGGCAATGGCTGTCGTCATAAATTAACAGCAGTTTCGACAATGTTGAAGGCTGCATGTCTCCGTGTCTTCTTTTTGCGTGTATCGCTCCCCCCGCGCATCAATCACTGTTTCTCCCTGCCCAGCTCCCTGGAAAGGGAAATTCGGGATGAAAATGCACCATTGGCAAGGGGCAGAAAACACCAAGCGTAGCTCAACGGCTGCTACTAGCTCAATTGAGGTCAACTATCCGACGTCGCTGTCGGCTGGTCAAAAAGTCATTCCTGTAACCTGCAATACAGCAGGAGGCTGGGTGAGACCAAAAATGGCAGTAAATAATTTACCTTAATGAAGTTAGAGTAATTTAAATTCTAATCTCGGAAATTTATATAGCACACTCCTGGTGTAGCAATGGACAAAGGTATGAAATACTTTTGGACATATTTTAGAGTGAGTTATTGATTTCAGTGGAAATTACATTTAGAAAGAGTGCACTTCGGCTCTCTGTATCAGGAAAGAAATGACCTCTCGTTTGCCGGACAGGGCGCCTCAACAGCAGCAGCAACGAGCGAAAAAGCTGAGCCACCAAGCCATCAAAGTTGCACACGCGAGCGAATACCGATCTGCGCACGGCCTTAGGCGCCACTTGGAAAAAGAAAATGGAAAGCTACATATTTTCTCGCGCTTCATACCAACAGACCTACCTACACGCGGTTCTGCTATCTTCTAATCTACCTAAGGCTGAAAAAGTTGTTCATTATGCACAAAACAGGGTTGCCCTAAAGTGCATCAGTAGACCGCTAATCATCATGGCGAAGGGCACACTATCTTCAAAGAAAGGGCAAACTTTCGATGTCCAACTTGAAGCTCAGCTGCTATTGCGATTGTAGAAGCTTTGTCCAATGAATATGTTAAGGATTGAAATGAAAAAAGTTTAAAATTGCTTGCAAATATTTTCTGCAACTAATTCTATTACAGTAATGTCTTTGCTTTGGTTGAGCAGTTCTTGATAATATATTATAATTACATTTTGACACTTTCATGAAAGTATTTAGTAGTGAAATTTAATTCTTTTGTAAAAGTAATTTTGCCATATATACAATGGGGGGGGGGGGGTGCGTTAACGAAATCCACCCACCTGGTGGATTAATGACATTAATGACATCCACCGGGTAGGTGACGCACAAGGGCGGCTTACTTGTCTGCCACCCTTGCTAAATGTGTGTTAACGGATACTTCACTCGACATAATTTTTTTACTGTACCCGCTGACTGTATATTTTCTTAGCCTTTATACAGTCGAGCCCACATATAACAAATCTGGCGATCGCGCAGATTCGTTCGCTGAATCCGATATTGGTAGCAATTTGACTTCCTGTAATACAGCAAAAACACTAAGCCTACCAAAAGTGGCGCGTGCTCCTAAAAACAGCATCATGCGTATCTATTCAAAGCACGCCTTACCGGCCCGCTTTTCACGCTCGTCAGGGTGGTTATGTTGACCTCGCAGAGATCCTTACTGCCAAGAATCTGCTTTAGGGACGGTACAAAACTAATCGTGGTTGAAGTGCCCACAGTAGCTTGCGGCAGGCATGCCATTTTACTCAGATTCGCAACGGTAGGGAAGTGCTTGTCGATTGCATACAAAGACTTCGTCAGAGCATGGCTCCGCGATGTTGTCGTACACACTAGCGTGTGATCTGAGGAAACATCCGGGCAACTACGCATCAAAGAAAATTTGTCACAAATGTACATGCGTCAAACAATGGTGAATTCAACAGCACCATCTATTGTTTTGGGTCCATGCAGCGACTCAAGTAGCGTAGCGCATGCGCGCAAAGAATGCATCAGCTGCACTGTCTGCTACCTGGCTCTGCCTGCACGTGTTGGTAGCAGAAAAGGTGAAGCCGCATGGGTAGGCAACACGTACCATGTCACCAGCATGGCCAGCAAAGCATTCAATATTTGCTAATCGCTGCCATATGCTGATTCGCGACCATGCGCATTAGCTTTAGTTTCGACGCTGCCACTGTCTCGCGTCCAATTGCTTCTGCCTCCACTTCGAATGCTAATTGTCCCAGCCAATGTGCATACAAGATATTATCCACCTTATAGACCATCTGCACACGCTTAGCCGGCGGTTATCTGCAGTTGATATTCAGCCCTTATCTTGTTTTTCTGGGTCGACATATTCTTTCCGAGTGGTGTCACGGTATCTGAGAGACGCTGTCCGGCCTCCGCTTTGAAAACGCGAGTTTTTCAGTTATGTGGTGAGTATAAAGCGCCTCCTCGTCCCCTACAGCCAAGTGGCGTGGCGGCAGTGATCGTTGTTGTATTGTTGTAGAGGGACAGAGACTTAGTTCCCTGCAAATTAACGGAACGCGACGTGGACGAAGCGAACAGGCAGGGAACCAGGAATCAACTGCTTTTTATTCCACGCCGCACGTGGCCCCACGTAGCCAGCGCGAACGCATGTCTCGAGCCGAGGCGGCGTAGCACTGCTGATGATGATAGTTCCGCTACAGTTGTATGTGAGATGAGTTTCCATTGCACTAATGTATATATTCACGCTACAGAATTGCGTTTGTTCGTAATAAGCGAGCGCTGGACTGTTTTCATTTATTTTTTCACACTGTAACAATTTTTGGTATTGGTGATTTCCGTGCGGCCTGCGTACCCTCTTCGCAGAAATCGGTAACATTTTTTTTTTATGCGCCAACGTAATGCTCCCGTTCTGTGATCCGGATTGCCCGAAAATGGGACTTCGTCAAACGAGGATTGGAGGATTTGAAAAATGAACAAAGGACTAAAAACGTGTGATTAGAATGCCGAAACATGACTAAAAAGTGATTAGGACATGTAGGTGCTAAAAGAAAATGAATTTCGTTGAAAAGAAAATTCTGGCAATAAGTCGGGACTTGAACCTCTGACATCAGTGTTCCGAATGGGACACGCTGGCCAAAGATTGTTTAAGTTTGTTTTTTTTATTTACTGTTCACGGCGAGAAACGGTTGCAGCAGTAGCAGAGAAAAAAACAATACAATAATGTACGAATCCGCAGCCGTAGTTCAGGCTACACAGTTATTCAAAAAAGTTTCAACTTTTCCACTTCACTCAGCACTAGCATCCGTTTAGATATGAGAAAGAGCTCTACAGTGGTATAGTCCAGTTAAGCACGTTCTTACGGAATTGTTAAAGCGATGCTTTATTTGTATGTCGTGTGGTCTGTCACATAATGATTTTAATTTCGAAAAATAAGCAGTGTAGTCTGTGTGTCTGTGTGGACTGGCAGCACGCATAAAAGCCGTGATGTCATACACATAGAGGAGGAGCTTAGTGTCACAGAATTTTTTTTACTATTGTTTTCTCTCTTGCGCATCAGCAACTGAGGAATAGCGCTCTCGTTATTTTTTCTCCGTCTCCCTTGGTTATTTAAGAGACACTGAGGATGAACAGTATAATTTCAACTGCACAGATAAGCTACAACGTTCTAATCACAGAGAGACAACTAAAGCCGAAAGCGGGGATTTATAAGCTGAAGAAGACCGGAAAAGGAAGGGCGTGTGCGACAGGCAGTAAAGATTTCGCGAATAAAATGCGGACGTTCAGAACGAGTGCTCGCGGATCAGAGAGGCTGCGCTACAGCTCCATGCCCTTTAAGTGGCGCCAACTGGTCGTTTTTGGTAAAGACATCACGAGGTTTTCGACATTACCGGCTATATATATTACGCCAATTTTCTCAACAATGAATGCACCTTTCGCTTCCACATAAAAGTCAACATAGCCAGAAAAAGCCATACAATAATTTTTTTTTTCTGAGAACAATATTCAGACGCAGTATCCTTTAGTGCTGCAGTATCCGTAAGTGTGAGCCCTGAGCACATTTCAGTCACGTAGAAGGCTAGCGTTTGGGCGACACGCTTATTTGCATAAAAGCTTGCCCAGCAAATTCCTAACTTTGCCGCAGGTGAACATATACTAACGCATAAAGCGCACGCACAGAGAATCTCTGGAAATTTCTTGAACACCTAGGTCGGCTGCGACCTAGGAGACGGAAAGTATGACATTCTTGCATATTACTGTACATGTTTCACCGTTTGTCTTCACTAGAAGCCTGCCTAGCATTCAATTACCTTGTGCGTCCATTGAAGACATGCACAGAATTAACCACGAGAATTGCTCACGCCAGTGCCGCTGGTAATAAAATAAAACAATTTCGTGCGGCTTCTACCGTACATCCAGGGGCCAACAGAGAGAACGCACAAAAGAACACAACGCTGACCAACATAGCTACCCTTACAACCGATATCCGCGTGCAAGCGACTTCACAGGCTGGGTAGAACATACGGAGTCTGGCACTGGGGTTCATTAGGTGCGTTACGTGTTTCGACGGCAATGATCGCTACAAAAAAACGTAACTGGAAACACATAAGGAAACGTAACAAACCGCTCAGCTAGGAGCCGGTACTTAGCAGCTTTCTGAAAATGCAGGAACTCTACTTTTAGGGTTCAGATTTTCTCGACAGAAGGAAGAAGTAGTTGGAGCACGGAACAGCCAACAATGTACACTCATATTTGCTGTCAGAGCGTTCAATGCAGGAAGCTCAATGAGTAACATGCCTGGAACCGGAAGGTGTTGTCGGAGTTTTGCTTCCAGTTGCACACAGTATTCTTTCTTCGTATGAGTCCTGCAAACAATTCGCATGGCCAGAATTGCTTTTAAGTAGTCAGATTTCATGGTGGATCTGACACACAAGACATTACTGGCAGGAAGAATATTAACGCGGAGTGTGGTGGTTCTGGCAGCTTCACTACGACGAATAGGAGTAGCGAGAGCCAGCTGCAGCCCATTAGAACAGGCGAAGGTTCACAGAAGACCACAGCACACCACGGCGGAAGAAAGCAGAGCGTAACATATATTGTCGGGACATATAGGTACACAGGAAAGCAAAATGTTTGTTTGTTTTTACTGTTAATTTTTTTTGGTTTTGAGAGACGCAACCTCTTTCGCACTTCTAATAGTCTTCTGTTCTGTGGTGTACTTTCGTTTCAATTTGTCCGTAAAAATAAACGTGTGAAAGCACGCAATTTTATTCCGGCACCATTGCATCTCACTTGGAAAATTTTAAATGGTCCTAATGATCGGTGCACGCTTAAAGACAACTTCGAGCGATAATTTTCTCTTTTTCTTTCGTCTCTTTTCATCTTTTCATCTTTCTGAGGTCATTGATATCTTAGGGAATGATAGCGCTTCCAGGGATGCCAAAATAAGGGAGAATCTTTTTTCCGTTCAGCTAAATATACAAGTGACATCTATGCGTACAACCGTGCGATTGTAGCCACTCGAAAGCCGATGAGTATTAATCAACTTTCCTTTTCTATTCAGGCCTGGCAGGAATTGCAGAAAAAAATGGATTTGGGTGTTTCGTGTCTGATCATGGGGATTTGCACCGAAGTCTGGTGCAGTTAAGGAAATAATGCAAGTTGAATATGAATGGGTTAATACTTCAAGAAGAATATTTTCCACAGATGGAATATATTCTTTGTTTATGGAGCATGTAAATCCGTGCGTTTCAACGAAGGTTGTACAGGGAATTCAAACGTCGGCCAATTAATTCGTGATCTCAGTGATGCCCAGCTTCATGTGCACCTATAGAGAAGAAAATGATTGATTGCCGCTGTGTTGTGCTTCCGAGGGCCTCTGAAAGGCTTCTTGGAGTTTTTGAAGACATGCTTACGCAAAGACCTAACACCAAAACCGGTGCCGAACTGCGTACACAAGCAGCGTCAACTTGTCTGTTATTGGAGGGTTAACAAACCTATCACCCATTCCCTCGTTTTGCGGACCCGCTCTGGTCCTGTGCGCCAAGGAGACAATTATACGAAGTTTTACAGCTTGTGCAGTCTCAAGGTTGGTTGTGTTCCGAAAGTTTTATGTAGAAAAACAGGTCAAAAATAGAAATACCTGCGTCAATTTTGTTTTTCCGCGCTCCTGTTTATGCTTTAGAAAGAAGGAGCAAATATGGTTACGATACGTCGCTGCCTAAAGCTGTACGCTGCGACATGTTTCGCTAACAGTACCACTTGCTTCTTCCTCCAGGAAAAGCCCAGTGCATTTTTTGGGGCTGGGGCAACGACGTTCACAAAGAGGAGACGGACTGCTTCAGGACACTAAATGCAGAATGCACGAAGCCAATGTATGACCTCTGGCACGACAATGAGCCATGCGCCAATCACGATGCTTTGGCAAGGAAACAAGCTGAGGAGAGTGCAAAAAAGGCATTGTAGGCGCAATCCGTCAAGGAAATGAAGGATGTAAATTTCTTGAATAAACCAAAGGCAGTTTTGATTACTTGTCACCAGTACTGAAAAAAATGTTCTGCAGTTGATTCAGTCACCAGCCGCGGTGGCTCATTGGTAAGGTGCTCGTCTACTGATCGGGAGCTCCCGGGTTCGAACCCAACCGCGGCGGCCGCGTTTCGACGGAGGCGAAACGCTAAGGCGCCCGTGTGCTGTGCGATGTCAGTGCACGTTAAAGGTCCCCAGGTGGCCTAAATTTTTCAGGAGCCTACGGCACCTTTTCCACTACGGCACCTCTTTCTCCCTTTCTTCTTTCACTCCCTCCTTTATCCCTTTCCTTACGGCGTGGTTCGGTTGTCCACAGAGAAGTGCGCCACCGTTACTGCACCATTTACTTTCTTCAAAAAACAATTTTTTAAACCTTAATTCAGTCTGACGTGCAAGTTCCGCCTCACTAGTGCTGCGAAATCTTGACAGGCACCTTTACGTCATTGTTTCAGCAATCGATACCCACAGGTCCCTCATTGTTATCATGCACATGATTCCGGCCTATGCATCTTATCTTTTTAGAGGGATAGCTCTACTCAATGCAAAACCGAGTTCAGTTCAATGTGCGTATATGACATTGAAGTTACCTTCGAAATCGGCGATTTCATAGCAACCGCCCTAAATCAGATGCCGAAGCATACTTTGACTATGGCCAATGCGATGGTGTGTACAAAGCAGACCCGGGTCATTTCCAAATTGTTTCCCTTCTCAACCCCCAAATTTGGCCCACCTACAAATTCAGCCTTCATATATCTGGACCAAAATCGTTGTCGTGGCTTATTTTAATTTGTTCAATACGTTGGTAGTCCTAAATTTGGCCAGCCCAAACCTAAATTTGATCTTCATCAATTTGGACCAAAATAATTGTCCGGGTTAATTTGAATGTGTTCAATACTGTGGTAGCCTGCAATTATGAATAAATGTGCGTAAAAAACACACACATCAGCAGCAAGAAACATATTAAGCAAAAAGGTATAAACAGCCAAATCATAGTAGAAGCAAGAACAGCTATCGCTCGACAATTCGGTGCAACATAGACAACTGCAAGTGTTTAATACAGCAATGCATTTAGCGGCTACATTTTCAACTCCTATTGTGTGCCACGGTTCCGTCCACCAAGGCTACAGGACATCCATAGGTGCCCTTTTGAGGCTCAGAGCAGTTTCACATATTATCTTGTGTACTTCTTGTAAGAACTGCCTCAAATATCGTCAGGTGAAGCAGTACTAACCTCTTACGGTTTTTTAATTACTACCAACAATAACAACATTGAGAAGGCAGAAGATTATCAGTGTGGGAGAGTTTCTAGCGCGTGCTCCCCGGCGCCAAGGATTGCCGCCGCGTGGTACACAGTCGTTCAAACAAGAATAGCGGCGGTGGCACCAGACAGCGCCACATATCCGCCAGGTGGCCGAAAATCCGACATTTCTGGACATTGTGCGGACACCGGACGTTCCCGGATCTGCGGTGACTTTAATGTCAACGCTAGTAAGTCGCATTGGTTGTTAGTGTTCATGCGCGAACCATCTGCGGTGACTTTAATGTCAACGCTAGTAAGTCACATTGGCTGTTAGTGTTCATGCGCGAAACACTCGAGGTCACATTAGTTAACAATCCACTTCAAGCCACTACGAGAAGTGCATCTTGCATCGATTACATCTTTGCGCGACACGTAGATGTAACCAGCATGAACTATGTATCTTACTTCAATTACCACATGCTGTTACTCGCTGCGCTGCGCGATAGCACAGAGCACAGGCGTGATTAAAAATTAATGTCCTCAAAACCTGTACTTTGTTTATGGCGACAGAATATGCATCAGTAAGCATGCATTCCTCCAGTGGAATAATCTTGCGTGGCACGGCTTATATCTGTAATTTTTTCAATGGGTTGGCGTTGGCTGACTTACCAGCTATCTGAAAATTTATTCTTCCTGTGACATCGATTTCATTAAATCAAAAATGCTAAAATGTACTGAAGTTTTCGCAAGCATTACTTTATCAAAATTTTTTGACCACTGCTTGCAAAGTTCTTCCCAGCGCAAAGACTGGAATGTGAAAAAGGTGGTTCCGTTTTATAAATCAGGAGATATTCATTTTTCCAATAATTGCTGACCAATATCATTGAGATGTCTCCGAAATAAAAGTTGAGAGCATATATTTTATTCACATCGGTATTAATATTTCGAGGAAAATTGTTTCTTTAACAACACCTAACATGGCTTTAGAAAACTTTCCAGCGATACTCAACTGCTTTCTTTCACTAAGGGCTTGTATATTAAGGAAGATCAGCAACTTGATACTAACTCTACTTCTTGACTTCTCGTCATTATTTGATTCTGCTTCTCACCCATTAAGGACTTTCATGTTTTCCCTTTTTAGTACCGTTCCAAAGTTATTTGCATGGATTCAGGATTTTCTCTGGAACAGGAGCCACTATGCTACCGCTAATTAATTTACGTCCAGACTTACATCCGCATCCTCCCGTGTACCACATGAATCAGTACTAGATCTCCTGCTTTTCCTTATCTTCAATAATGGCCGTTCTGAGCGCATCTCAAATTTAAACGTTCGGCTATTCGCGGACGACTGTGTGATCTAGCACAGATTAACTAGCCTCAATGACTCTATGACGGAAGCGAACAGTCGCCGAAAGCAAGGAGCGTAGAGCATGTTTTTTAAAATAAATTTTAGTGCTCATCAACTCGAGAGCAACATAGGAAATATTTTAAAGGCGACTTATTAGAAAGCCGGAGAAAAAATAACCATATGCCGCCGGTAGATCCGAACCTACAACCTCATAATTTTTCGTCTCGTGCTCTACCAACTGAGCTACGGCGAAGGCTGTCGAATGTTCTGTACACGGAGGTATTTATGTGTGCTGTAACCGAACCTAGACAATGTTCACCAGCGGCACCCTCGTTCGTAGCGGCAGACGTATTACGTCCTGTATTACAGCGAGTGTCACGTAAGCACGTGATCGAACGGTAAGAGCGGAAGCTGTGTGACAACCTTCTTGCTACCTTCGGCATCAAGACTGCCAGAAGCTACGCCCTCTTTAGCTATTAGGCATATACGAAAATAGAAAAGAGGGGTTCGTAATGACATACATGCGGAAGCCAACAGTCACTGAAAGGAAGGAGCATAGCGGATGTTTTTAAAGCAAAAGCATTTCTTGCCGCCTGTGTGGCATTAACAGGAAGTGTCACGCTTTCACCAATTCAAAGCCATCCAAAAAGAAAGTTTATAGTCAAATCTATAATCGAATAAGCCAAACAATATTACACAATTCAATCCAATCTAAAATCTAACAAGGCACGAACTGTCACTGAAGAAAACTGGGGTCTAAGCGAAAACCGAACCCGGGCCTGCCACATGCGAGACGGGAACGATTGCACTGCATCATGACGGTGTTTTTTTTTTCTTGCATATAAATAGTGCCGAAAAGAAAATTCTAAGCATGCTTACGCCACAACACACCAGGCCACCACACCCCTGCATGACCCCCCCAAATATCAAAACTCTGGAAGGTACACACTTGCATCCAGATAGGGGAGCCAGCTAGGCGGCTCTGGCAGGGCAGCATATAGTACCCGCACCAAAACGCATTGCTCACGAAACAAAGATTTCGACGACGGTGGTGATTCGGTGTGGCGGTACATCATGCGGCTCTTCCAGAGACTAAATAGTCCCAGCAACATAAATCGATCATATGGCACAGCACTGTTTTTCTTCGCGGGCAAATAACAAATACTCTAGGGTGTGATGTCAATATGCTTCTTAATTGTTCGTTGTAAAATGACCCAGAAGAACATAGCATCAATGCACAGAATAAAACAATGGTCAATTGTATCTGATGTATTGCACAGGCGGCAATTCACCGACCACGGCGCAAGCATCTCCTTAGCATGAAGGCATGTCTATACAGGCGGCATGTGTGCGTCCAGTTTAAAGAAGAATGTTTTCGCGGCAGAAGAAATGCATATTCTCCTAACACGTTTTAAAACACTGGTTTAAAAGAACTACGGAAAAGATTCCCGATACAATGGTACAGACAAAAAATGCTCTGTAAGTGCTTGGGTCATCTGCCTTCTGGAGAGGCTATACAGATAGCCTAAAGGAAAGCGCACAGTGAGGAAATTGAAGGTACCAGCAACTTCATTAAGTAATTATTCAGTTAAAAACCTCAAACAGTCGTGGCACCTTCCTTGGTTTGACACAGTTTGACGTTTGTAACTGAATGAAGGCGTGTCTAGTGAATGCAAGGTTGTCTTAGAAAAGTATCTTCAATATATGTACTGAGGCGTACATGAGTAATTATGAGCAGATAAGTTACGTATGCCTCAACTAACGGAGTATAAAAGTATGCTTCCAGTAAACTTCTTGCTTGGCGTATTGTAGCGGCATCATGCGGTACTAATGTCGCTTCAGTGTAGGTGGGAGGCTCTATTTTCTGCTTTCCTCGGCGAGGATCACAGCTCAGAGCCGAGGGAGGGGTATGAGAGGAGGGAGGGTGGGGTTCGAGAAAGGCAACACGGCAGATACCATGCGGGCGTCTAGGGCACTTGGCGGGTACTGGAGGTGGTGATGAGCAGAGGAGGTTCCGCAGGACACTACACAGCACCGCACAATAGGAACACTGACACTGCCGTGGAGGGACATAAATGGTAGGTCTGCCCGCACAGCGACTCTCCGGTTACGAAATGGGAGTGATCCGTGGACAGCGCTTGGAGCACTGAGACGTCACTCTTAGGAAAATGACACAGCACACAGCATATAACACAGCTCTGGAAACTCTGGTTATGGAATGGGAGCGTTGCTTGACCGCCCTAGGTGCACTGAGAGGTCACACTTGGGAGAATGACACAGAAGTGTGGGAAATGAGGGTATGAAAAACTGTCGTGGAGAGGGAAAGTTATGTACTGCCCAGTTGTTCAGCTGGGGCTGACATGGGTTGGCAGAGTATAGGTAACAGACACACAGTAAAGCATTGGTGTGCTCTGAAATGAGCTAAAGTCAGTGTGCATTAACAGAGGGAGGCACCCCCACACATTAAAGATATGGGCATTAATGTTGAGAACCAATTTGCACAGAAAGGTAACATAGAAAAAGAATAGGTTGTGCACTGACTAGGGAGGAAATGCATTTGCACTGTAAGATGACACAGAAAGATGGACTATACACTAGCTTGACAGGAAGTCGATTTGCACTAAAAGGTAACACAGAAATATAACTGTGCATTGCAGAGGTGGAGTAAATAGTTGTAGGTATAAGGCCCACTACGTGTGAGAAAGAAACGAAAATTTGAGTGCAGGATGGGCGAAAAATTGTGAAATATGAGGTAACAATGGCACCTGTGAACTGAAATTGTGGATATGGGAAAGGGTATATTACATGACGCAGTGTTAAGGTCATAAATAAACTACCTTCAAAAATTAGAAGACTGAACAGCCGTCGCCGTAGCTGAGATGGTCGAACACTGGACGCGAAATTCGGAGCTCCGGGGTTCAGATACCACCAGCGGCCCATGTGGTTGTTTTCTTCTCCTTTCTAATCCGCTCGCTTTGAAATAACATGTTATTCTGCTATTGATGAACACAAGAGACTAAAATAAAAACACCAATGCTCTTTGGATTCGGTGACTGTTGGCTTCCGTCATGTATATCCTAACGAGCCATTCTATTCTCTGAATGACTGCAGTAAGCTTCAAGATTATCTGGACAATGTATTCAATTGGCGTAACAAATGGCTACTACATGTTAACACTACTAAATGCAAAAGCATGAGTATTTCTTTGCGCTCTACCTGTTCTGATATGCTCTCAAATGTTATTAATGGTACTGTCCTTTCGGTTGTTAATTGTTATAAGTATCTTGGCCTACATATTACTAGAAATTGTCAGAAAACACGCATGTTGAGTATGTAACTAACAATGTTAACCGAACGTTAAGCAATCTAAGACGACCGATTATTAGGCTAGACGCAACTTTTGCATCAGCAACAACCAACCAGAGAATTGTTATGCTTTAGGGTTGTTTAACGCCCCGAAGCGACTCAGGCTATGAGAGACGCCGTAGTGAAGAGCTCCGGAAATTTCGACCACCTGGGGTTCTTTCACGAACACTGACATCGCACAGTACACGGGCCTCTAGAATTTCGCCTCATCGAAATTCGGCCGCCAAAGCCGGGACCGAAACCGCGTATTTCAGGTCAGTAGCCGAGCACCATAACCACTGAGCTAACGTGGCGGCCACTTCTCGGCGTCTCTCGGACTATGATCGAATGTGTAGTATCTGTACTTATGAACAGTTTGAAAGACCAACTAAAGCTTACCTTATTCAAAACGCTGCTTCGTCCAAAATTTGGATATACTGTTGCCCTCTACCCGCCGCGGTGGCTTAATGGTTAAGGCGCTCCTCTACTGAGCCGGAGTATCCGGATTCGAACTCGACCGCGGCGGCCGCGTTTCGATGGAAGCGAAACGTAAAAGGCTTCCATGTGCTGTGCGATGTCAGTGAACGTTAAGGATCCCCAGATGGTCAAAGTTACTCCGGCGACCTCCACTATGGCACCTCTCTCATCTTTCACTCGCTCATTTTCCTTTCCTTTACAGCACGGTTCGGTTGTCCACCAAGATAAGTGAGAGACAGTTACTACCCTATTTCCTTTCCGCAAAATCAGCTTTTTATGCCATATGGGTGGTGGTCGTTGCAATTTTATTGCCAAAAAATGGAAGGGATTTGTTGGGGCTTGGGCGAGTCCAGGGTGGCGTGGCCTCCAGTCGAGGAAGATCGACCTCTTGAGCTCGCCTGATGAGGGCCAGCTGCGTAGTAATTATTCAGCTGGCCAAGAGCTTGTCCCATTCCTCCGCCGAGGGAGCTGGCAAGAGTGTCGTCGGAGGGGGTTTGCTAGCACATTCCCATAAAATATGGTCTTGGGTGGCGTGTGTCCCGCCACCGCAGTGCGGGCATGCAAGGTAATTTTCACCGTTTGTGATTAAACGTAATCGGCAGGGGCAAAGAACGGCCTTTGTTTTTAGGCGTCTGAGTGTCGCCGCTTGCGCCCTACCTAGGTCGGGATGAGGGGCAGATACGTGCATCTTAGTTCGCGATAAAGTATTGTAATAATCTCCGCGTACGAGAGAGGCGCCTTGGTGGGGACGTCTGTTCCCGAGATGTCTCTTGCCCCCCGGCTGGTTAAACCTCGGGCTAGACGGTCGACCCCCTCGTTTACGGAGTTACCCACGTGAGCCGGAGCCCGTACGAGATTGATGTTGTGATCTAGAGTTAGGTTGCGCAGAATTCGCATTGCGAGCGCGCTTACCGAGTTTTTGGCGAAATTTTGAGTGGCGCTCATAGAGTCGTTTGGAATAGTTTTGGTGCAGGGATCCCAATGGCCAGTGCGATAACTACTTCCTCTGCCTCGCGTATGGATCTAGCGTGAAAGGTTGTGGCGTTAACGAGGGCTGACTTGGGAGTGACCATACATGCCACGTATGTTCCGCCTTTGATGTGTTGAGCTGCTTGCACGTACGCTGCTCGTGGTTCCTTCTCGTACTGTTCGCAAGGACCTGTGCCCTTGCTTTCCAACGGACGTCGTGTGTTCCTGGCAGCATGCTCTTGGCTACTGGTTAAACAAGTTTATTAGTAATGTGGACTGATAAATGATATGTTGCACATACCTCAACAGGGTGGATGTGGAGTGTGTCGAGAATTACGCGTCCCCCAACAGTGTGCGACAAGCAGGTCACTTGTGCCGTGTTATGATCTTCGATTAGCTCAGCGAGCCTGTTAAACATTCGCAACTGCAGCAGTCGATCTGAGTTGGCGTATCCCGACAGGCCAAGAGCCGCCTTGTATGCTCTTCTAATGAGGACATTAAGTGCCTCTTCGTCCCTGCGACGCACATGATAGTACGGGCAGGTGTACGTGATACGACTTATGAATGATTGCATGATCCTGCATAGGTCGGCTTCTTTCATGCCCCTGCGACGTGTGGCAATGCGCCTCACAACCCCGCCTATCTGGTGCGCCGTGACGCGTAGACAGCCGATTGCTTCCGTGTTGTGAGTATTATTCTGAATAAAAATGCAAAGAACCCTGATCGTGGCTAGCGGGGTAGTCGATGGTTGTCAATGTGCAACTCGATGGGTTCTCGAGGGTCGGACGCAACCTGTTAGGCTTGTTTGTTCCTGATAACAAAGAGTTCCGATTTAGCCGGTGAACACGTAAGGCCGTTCCCCGGCACGAAAGAGCGTACCGTGTCAATAGCTCGTTGTAATGGCTCTGCAATCTCTCCATCGGATTCGGAGTTAGTCCATATGATGAAGTCGCCACGCATGCCATCCTGGGACTCGATGTGAGTATGCCACATGGGATTCTGCTCATGCTTTTCTTCTTCCTTTGATGGCATTGAGAACCGCGCAGCCCACGTGTGGATGTTTATTGCTTCACCTTTTGGCAACCTCTTTTAGTTATTGAATGGTCGCAATTTAAAAATCATGTGAACAATGAAAGCGGTATAGTACAGCAATAAACAGGCTTTTTACCGGTCCGCTTAGCAGCAAAAAAGTTGATACCATGCAGAACCGAATTTTTCCACGGCCGCTTTACAGTTCATACCGGAGAGAAGAGTTCAGGAGAAGCAGTGTTATACAAAGCTCAGCGATGCATAACCGGGTCCGGTCGAGCACCCATATCGGGTAATGGACACTTTTCTGAGCTCAAACACGTTTAGCCGGCTGATGTTTATTGCTCGTCCCGAAGAAACCGGTACGCGTTGGAGTTCAAAGCTCTAAGTTTAACCGAGGCCGTTTCAGCACTGATGCCGGTGAGGCCAGAGCGGTTCGTTCCTTTAACAGGTTTACTCAGGCCCAGAAAAGCGCTCATACTTGAGGTACCTGACTCTGACTCCTGGCCAATCTCTTAGTGTGGGCATGTGCCGCTGCATCAGAGGACAACAACTTACTTAAAAAAGTAAAATCATTTTGCCATTCTTTCAAGCGTGAAGGTGAGCACATAACTTCTTTTGCCAGCTTATTTGATGTTGCTGACCACCTTCCTATCACCTTTGTCCGTAAACTTTCGAGACTGATTTTTTTTCTTTTCTAGAAATGATTCAACAAAACAAATATTTACGCGTATGTGTAGCGCCATCTTTTCGGGCTAACCTCAGCTATTTATGTTACTTGCCGTCGCCGCCGCTACACGGCACTACATGTAGAAAAATACGTTGTCACTAGTCGTATGGGCATTCTACTGTGAGTGAATGTGCACAGATGGACGTTGACCTCGGAGAGCGTGTAAACAACATTCTGTGTAAAGCTTGGCAAGACAGTCACACAGACGTTTGAGCTACTTCGTGACGCTTACGGCAGAGACATTATCGCGGGAGCGAGATTTCGAGTGGCACAAGAGGTTCGCTGCGGGGAGAACGTCGGTGGATGATGACACAAGGTAGGGGCGCCTTCAACCTCACGAAATGGAAACAAAGTGGCTCGGATCAGGGAAATAGTACAGCAAGACCACACCATTACAGAGCGCATGCTATCAGATGCTCTTGACAATAGTAAGACAACATGCTACCAAATTTTGCGTGAGAACTTGGAGAAACGAAAGCTGAATTTAATACCAGATTTGTACCGCACTCCCTAACAGAGGACCAGAAGGACACGCGGGCAACAATGAGCGCTGATTTGCTCTCCGAGGCAGAGAAGAATGCTGCATTCGTCGACAGCATCATTGCTGAAGACGAAACATGGTGATCATTACGATCCTCAAACAAAGAGGCAGAGCTCCGAATGGCGGTCCACAAGCTTTCCGGCGTCGAAAAAGGTGTGGCCACCGAAGGCAAAACACAGACGATGCTGATAGTTTTTTTTTCCATGCCAGAGGTGTCATACGCCACGAGTTTGTACAAGGGCACATGGTGAATCAGGAGTTTTATACCCGCGTGCTCGAACACATGCGTGATGCACTGCGACGCCGTCGCCCTGACTTATGGGCACCTGGACAATGAAGCCTTCTCCATGATAACGCAAGGCTGCACACAGCTCTCAGAGTGACAAAATCTCTCGCCATGCACAGCATTACTGTACTTCTCCATTAGCCATACTCGCCTGTCGTCTCCCCATGCGACTTTTTCCTGTTTCCTCGTGTGAAGAGAGCCCTAAGAGGTCGCTGGCTGAGGAGCGTGGAGGCCATTCAAGAAACGACGACAAAAGAGCTTACAGCCCTGCCAAAAGAAGCATTTTACAACTGTTTGCAAGACCTTAAGAAGCGTTAGAAGCTGTGTATAGACTGCAAGAGAGACTATTTCGAAGGGATGCTGCACAAATGATTTCAATGTTAAAGGCAGTTTCTTTTAATGAACTCAGTCTGGGAACTTTACGGACAAGGGTTGTATAAGTCACTGTGGAATCCCCCCCCCCCCTCCAACCCATAAGTAAAAGCAAAAACTTAGGTCTTCGTTAGGAACATGACGTAGCAGCAACCTGACTACGCCCACTGGAGGACAAAGGCCTATCTCATATCTCTATTTTTTTTCTGTCCTGCGCGAGGCACGGCCACCTTATTCCCGCAAACTACATAACCTCACCCTTAAGCAGCGCGAAACACATGACGTAGTGGAAGAAACATGGCGCTCGTGTCGTCTCTTGTCTCTTCCACTACCGTCCCGTGCTTTCGCATTGTTTAAACATGAATGCATTCCAACTTGCCCAGTTTTCTGTTCTTCTTAACTAAATAATTTAATC